>JAEIFV010000675.1:0-175481 GCA_018904265.1 Lordiphosa collinella
TCACATTTCGCGATTTGAAACCAGGTTTTGGTTCAAATTTGGTCCCAAAATGCAATTCTTTTGCGAAAGTGAATGTTTTGAAGTGTTGTAAAATTTTTCAAAGAATCGGTTAAAAATACTTAGTACCGTGCCATTTCGAGGTTATTGTCTTAAAAATATGCGGTCACACCAGCAAACTGCAAATTAAAAAAAAAAATGGAAGGCAGTTTAAATGTGGAAGAATGTTATGACGCCAAGCGTTTCCGAAAGGCCCAGTGCCCCATTGTGGATCGGCTGACCTGCACGCTGATGTTGAAGGGACGCAATAATTGCAAGAAGATGAGTTCCTGTCGCACTGCCAAGCGCTCGCTCGAGATGATTCATGATGGGTGTGTCTCCCTTGCGTGGCGTTAACCAGGCCATCTGGTTGCAGTGCAATGGAGCACATGGGGATGCCTCACCAGTATCACCAGTCTCATTGCCGAGTGATTGGCCGATAAGCTGATCAATGCTGCAAAGGGTTCCTCCAACTCGTTCGCCATCAATTCGAAAACAAAAACACAATTCTACTGACATGTTTACAAAAACTTAAAATAACTCTATTTAACAATGCCGTAGATTAACTGGGGATCGTGAACACCCAAGATTTTAAAACATAAAAAATACAATCAATAAAACTCTTTCTGTAACAAAACCTAAAGAGCCGACATCACTTTCTTCAAACATTGATTCAATTTTCCTTATTGATGCAGCTATTTTGCATGCTATTTCTTAAAGGACCAAGTCAATTTTTCGCTTACTCAAAGCTTATTCAAAGCTTGCACCCTTTCTCTTGGCATTTTTAGTTCACTAGTCACTAGTCAAGTTTTGGCACTCAAATAATAGCTCGTCTAAAAGAATCACTAATAAAATATATACGAGGTGTGTTCAAAAAGTATACGCGAATTTTGAATTTTCGCGGGTTACGTATATTCGAATTTCGATTTTTTTGTGGCGTTATGTTGGTACTCATGTCTCTCACTTATGCCGACAAGCTCGGCCATTTTGAATGTTCACTTAATTGTTGACAGCTGCTTTGCTTGCACGTGTTTTGGATCGTCTTCGATTTTTACCTATTCAAAAAATGGATCAAAGAACCTGTATCAAATTTTGTGTGAAAAACGAAATTAAGTGCGCGGATGCATTCCGAATGTTGACTGTGGCATACGGAGAAGCTACCTTGGACCGAAGCAACGTTTATCGGTGGTACAAAATGTTCTCAGAAGGCCGAGAAGATGTGAACGACGAAGAGCGTGCCCGACGCCCGAGCACTTCAACAACAGACGAAAAAATTAATGAAGTGGAGAAAATGGTATTGGCCAATCGTCGAATCACCGTTAGAGAAGTTGCTGAGGACCTAAACATATCGATTGGCTCGTGCCATTGGGCATGAGACGGGTCGCCGCGAAATTCGTACCAAAATTGCTCAATTGCGACCAAAAACAGCATCGCATGAACATTGCAAATGAGATGTTAAACGCCGTCCGCGACGACCCAAATTTGCTCCAGAGGGTCATAACTGGTGACGAATCGTGGGTTTATGGTTATGACGTGGAAACCAAAGCTCAATCATCTCAATGGAAGCTGCCGCACGAACCAAGACCGAAAAAAGCGCGCCAAGTTCGGTCGAATGTGAAAGTTTTGCTGACAGTTTTCTTCGATTGCAGGGGCGTGGTGCATCATGAGTTCTTGCCACAGGGAAGAACGGTCAATAAGGAATATTACCTGCAAGTTATGCGCAATTTGCGCGAAGCAATCCGCCAGAAACGCCCGGATTTGTGGAAGAACAAAAATTGCCTTTTGCACCACGATAACGCCCCTGCTCACACATCGTTGCTTGTGCGCGACTTTTTGGCCAAAAACAACACACTAATGATGCCGCAGCCACCGTATTTCCCAGATCTGGCCCCCTGTGACTTTTTCTTGTTCCCTAAACTGAAGAGGCCCATGAAAGGACGACGTTACGCTACGCTTGACGAGATAAAGACGGCATCGAAGGAGGAGCTGAACAAGATAAAAAAAATGATTTTTTGAAGTGCTTCGAAAATTGGAAAAACCGTTGGCACAAGTTATTATACACTCATGGGGATTACTTTGAAGGGGACAAAATAGATATTCATGAATAAATAAATAATTTTTTGAAAAACACAAAATTCGCGATACTTTTGGAACACACCTCGTATATTTTTGCTGTGGAGCAAAAATTCCTGAAATCTAACACCTTTTTTCTAAAAGCAATGGCTACTATGGCCATATTTTTAAGAAAATTAGTTCCAGAAAAATTTCCATGTTCTTAAGAAATCACTGTATTCTCTTTAAGGGCTACTATTCTCTAAAATTAAAAGTTAACTTTGCCCTATTTTTAAAAAAGTGATTTTAGAAAAATGCGCCCTAATTATCACACAAATCTGGCCTTTCTTGTTTTTAGCCCTTTAATGGTGGTGATGCAGATCTGCATTATACCGAATTAATACAATTATTTTCCAGTGTGGACTATAAAATTGTCAAACATGAATTTGATGCAGTTCAGCAACATTCCTTTTTATACCCTGTTCCCATTGAAAATGGGAAAAGGGGGATCATGAAGTTGTGCAAAAGTATGTAACAGGTAGAAGGAAACATTTGCGACCCTATAAAGTATATAAAGTCGATTTCGCCCTATCCGTCTGTCCGTCCGTCTGTCCGTCTGTCTGTCCGTATAAACGCGTGTTTCTCAGAGACTATAAGAGCTAGAGCCACAAATTTTTGCATGTAGATAGGTATACCCGATTCAAAACGATTTGGAAAATTCCTTCCGCAAAATTCCGCAAAAAACTGTCAGAGCCACAATTTTTAAGTTAGACCTTCCAAATTTTATATATATCAAGTAAGGCCCAATATCTATATATTCTGAAAAGATCACTAAGACGGACAATAAACACCGAAGTTACATACGAATCAATTTTGCTTGTGGGAGAGAGGGGGGTCTTGCATTGTCAGTTATCGCGCGCGGCCGCATGCCATGCGTTTGTGTGTATGTTGGAGTGTGTGTATGTGTGAGTGTGTGTGTATGTAAAGAAAAAACACACGAAATCAAGGGAACAGGGTATTTTGTGGTCGGGGCACTCGACTGCAGCTCCCTTACTTGTTTTTGATTTGACTCAATGTTCTTTATTTACAAAAAATTGATCAAATGTAATTACAAAAGTTGAGACATTTGAAAACTAACAAAAGAGATTTTAGGAACACCGATAATTGCTTTTGGGTTGTTTTTGGGTTGCTAGAGGTTTGTAGTACACGCTCGAATAATAAATATAGTAATAAACTGTAGTGGCCTTTGATTTTGACGGTTGTAATGGCAAAACTTTAGATATGACCTCTTCTGAAAATAAGTCATCTCGCAAATTTCGGGGATAGCAACAACGATTAAAAATATTGAAGAGTTTTTGGAAAAAGGCATCTAGAACGACATTTGCAATGGTTTGTGTGCTTGTTGCAAGCTAATGAATTACCACTTCGCCATTTGTTCGGTACAACATGTACAGTACAGGTTATTGATCTCATTCCAATCGAATTACTGAAAGTTATTGAGGATTTATGCAACGATCAGAAACATTTTTAACAAATATGCCCTGCAGTTTCTGTTTAGAGAATACTTTAAACATGAGTGTGTATGCACCACCCTGGTTTGACATCAAAACAAAGTCTTCTTTTAAAGACGGTCCGGTTCACGTTTTAAACATGGTTAAAAGGAGTTTGTATTTGAGAGATGATCTAAAGGGCATTGTTTTGAAAACCATACAAAAAAATTCGTTCTTCGCTCATCCAGTAAATATTTTGTTGGCTATGTTACCAGATGATGGATCCCACATAAGGGAACTACGCGAATGGAGAAAAAGGACATGAAAGTTCGCGAGTTTTGACTTCCAGAGCTTCTAGCTCATACGTTGAACTAAGTATTATAATTTAATAGATTGGGCGAAAGAAAAGATTACGAAACCTCCAATTACAATGAGATATTATAAAAAATATATGGAGGACTTGATTTCATCAGGAACTACCCTGTATTTTTGCTGGCGTTAAGACAGTACCAGGCCTAACGACCTGATGCATCACTGAGCGTTAATCCATCGTTACCACTACCAGGCCTAACGACCGGTAATGCATCACAGTATAGTGTGTACCCATCACCACGACGACTGGTAATAGTGGGCCGTACCGATTGGTACGTTTTCCGGCTATTTCCATACAAAATTCGATAGGCAAATACTTGGCTGGTGGTTGGTCTGGTGGCGAGTGCTCATCACGAAGAGCTAAGGGGTTCGTTAGTGCCGCACCGGTGCAGATGAATTACATGGTAGTTCATGTACTAGACTAACGGTTTGATGCATTACCTGTCATTAACGACGGACTACCGCTCAGTGAAGCATCAGTTCGTTAGGCTTGACACCAGCAGAACTACAGGGAAATGTCTTAAGCAATGCATTTTTTTAAATTTTTCGGTATCTCCATATTTAAATTCAGAAGAGTTAGATGCAGTAAAGCTGATGTGCACCGAAAGATTATTGAATTTCCGTAAGACATTCTAGCTCCCCATTAGATTTTCCGTAGACACAAAACTAAAGCCAAACTTTAAGATGTTTTTCAAATTTTTCCCAATTTGGCAAAAATCTTTACAAGAAGATTTCTGTACAATCGATCAAATTGTTTAATTTTTGTCATATTTGAAAAGCCGGCTTGAAAATGCACACACAACTAAAGGAAAAACTGTCGCCAAGTGTAGAAAAGAGAAAGCAAGAGAACAAATAATAATCTAGGAGAGAAAAAAAACACAATTTATGTGCATTTCCGTTTTTTGTTTTTCCTTCCGTTAAAGTAAATAACAAATATTATTATCGCATGACCACAGCAGAACCGAACCGAAGGAAGCAAGGACACACTGGCCACCACACCATCACCCCCCACCACTCCAACTGCTTTAGCTGCAAGTGCCAAATTCTCTTAGCGAATGTGAATAGTTCGTCAGTTTTGCGCGACAACAAAGTAAATAAAGTGTAGAAAAGAAACAAAATTAAATAATATGAAAATGTTCAAAAATATACAACACTGCAGAACCATAATGTGGGCGTCCGGGATTGGTTGGCAACAGGAAGGAAAACTGACGACGACGACGACTTGGGGGCGCTGTTGGGAGTTGAGAACGGAAGCCGCCGCCGCCAGCGCGTTGTACAAACAACAACACAAAATACACACAACGCACTCAATGAAATTATTAATGGTCGAAAACTGCAGGCCCCGCGTCCATGGCGGAGGCTATGTGGTCACCAAATGGTCGGCACACGACGAGACGACCGGGCCAAGCAAGGCAAATAAATAAATAAATAAACAACAAACTCTAATTAAACGTTGTTTCGAGTGTGTTGGCATTTCGATAAGGTACTACGGGCCCAGGTCCTGCTCCTGCACTCGCTTTATCGCACTCTGCACCCGCTCTCGCTCCTTTGGTACGGGCCTGGCCTTTGGCTTGTTAAAACTTGCCAAAAATTCAATCTGTTTACCCGAAAGCCAAACAATGAAAACAAAAGCCACAGAAGCGACAACTATAGCAACAACAACCGGGAGGAGCCCAAACGGCAGACAAGTTGATAATCAAAGTGCAACAATTTTCAATTTGTGTTCAAGGTCACCCGTTAAAGTACCCAAAATTTATATATGTAAATATAAAGCGAGGCATATTTGGTTACTGTTTGGAGCACAGCCTCCGGAATGATAGTCGATGAACGGATGAACGATAGTCGAGTTATAAGGAAAACAAACAATTATGGGCAGCACCGGTCGGGACGGTGATGGGCAGCACTTCACAGGTACAGATTATGTTATAGTTGGGCTTAACGTACTTTCCTACATGTTTTTATTAAATTTCTTATTAGAGTGTCGATAAATTTGTTCTTTGGGTGTTGAAATTCCCCTTACTTCTGTTGCTGCCGAGCTACCTAAGAATCGCTAATAGGAAATTGTTAAGTCAAGAGCTTCTTTTTGATAAGTCAGTGATCTTTTACTGTCAACCAACTGTTAAATTTATAGCAAGCTTGAGAATTCGGTCGGAAATGTATAAAAGGAAGTTTTCTGAACTCATCAAGCCTTATTTTGGAAGTGATAGAAACCTATGCGAAACCAATAAGAGCAATTGCACCATCAATCCTAATGTTTCAGAAGAACTGAGCCTTGGAATGATATGGGACAATGGAGGAAAGAAAAGTGCGAACATTGCTGACACTCGATCTTTTACGGAAACGCTTGACCACTTCAAAAAATTGATTGGTTTGGTGATGCTAAAAAAGAGTCTAAGATAGCAATGGGCAAGCCCTTGCTCCCATTGCTCCGAGATTTATTTTACAGCAACTAAAGCCTCGCTTCTTGGCGCCGCCGCTCACAAGGAGACAGAACGACAAGTGCAATTGCCTCGCTTCGAAGAGAGTTAAAACAAAAAATCTATTGCGTATCGGGGAACAAAAACAAATACATACATGCAGTGTGTGTCTGGCTTGTCGACTTAAGTGCTTCGTGCCGCCCGCTGGTCTAAGAACGTAAATAAATGAAGTTCAGGTTATTATCGATTACCTGGAAAAGCGAATATTATTCGAACATTTTACGAATAAAAAGTGATCTTCCACCTTGTCTATGGCAAATCAATACTTTTGTCTACAAACTTATCCAGACCGGACACAAAGGGCACAATAAGCCAATTAGCGCCCATCACTGTTTCACTTAATAACGAATTGGCTTGCTGGTAAGAAATTTGATTCGAAAAAAAGGTTTATCGCCTCAACAAACTTATAATTTTACTGCCGTTACAAAATCTATTGAGCTTCTTTGGAAGGCAGGAACTCTCCTGTGGTTATAGGGGCGTATGTAGTGCGGTAAAGTTGCTGACCGGTTTAACATGGTAAGCCTAGCGCGATCCTGGCTTACTGCGTCTCAAGTCGACTTACACCTCCACGTGGTAACCCCTGGTAACAGAGCGATGCATCCGCAAAGCTGCTGGCTAACGTGAGCGGCGATCCTACCCAGGGACAAATAGGGGGCGGGACCACGGGCTTCGCTCCCGTTTCTCGTCTATTCCATCCGCCAATGAAAACTAATACAATGCCTCGAATACTCGAGGAACATTCATCGGTCGTTACCGCACTTCAGGAAATGCGATGGACTGGACAGGGGTGTAAAAAGATAACATCCGAATCCAACGCCCCATGGGAGATCTACTACAGTGGACCTGATTCGAAGCACGAGTTTGGTTGCGGCTTTGCAGTCAACAAAAAACTGTGCCGCTCTGTCATCAGCTTTACACCAGTTGACAAGCGACTTGCCACCCTCAGACTTAAGTCAAAATATTTTAATATTAGTCTTATCTGTGCGCACGCCCCGACAGAAGAAAAGAACGATTCGGACGATTTCTATGAGCGCCTTGAAGACCTATATGAGCGCTGCCCCGATCACGACATCAAGATCGTGCTAGGCGACTTTAACGCAAAAATCAGGAGAGAAGAAGTTTATCGCCCGACTATCGGCTGATTTAGCCTGCTCGAAAAAACCTCCGAAAATGGAGAGAGGCTAATAGGCTTCGCTTCGGGCCGGAACATGATCATTAGTAGCACCAGATTTGAAGTCCCCTGATCGTCAATCAACACGAAACCAGATTGATCACGTTGTGATAGACGGACGGCACTCATTGAGTGTTCTAGACGTACGTGCGCGCCGAGGAGCCAATATTGACTCGGATCACTACCTTGTTGCAGCCAAAGTACGCACACGGCTCAGTGTGGCACATGCCGCACACTCTAATACACGCCGAAAGCTGAACGTTGAGAAGCTGCAATCACAACGGACATCCGAAGCCTACTCAGCAAAACTCACCCAGCTGCTCAGGGAAACCCCACCTGGCCCTCCTGGTGTTGACGAACAGTGGAAGCATATTTCTCACTCTATGAGTACAGCTGCCAAGGAGATTCTCGGTTTCGCCGAAAACACCCGAAAACAGTCATGGTACGATGATGAGTGCCGCCGCGCTACTGCAGAGAAAGACGCTGCCTACAGAAGAACTCTACAGTCTAGAGCAACGCGGACTTTTAAGGAGTGATACCGGGAGAAAAGGAGAGAGGAGAAGCGCCTTTTCAGGAGGAAGTCAATTAAGCAGGAAAGGCGCATGAGGGAGGAAGTCGAAGTGCTGTTCGGAAGTAGTGAGACTCGAAAATTCTACCAAAAGATTAGGCAACTATCCGAAGGTTTTAAGCCCAGAGTCACACTATGCAAGGAAAAGCACGGAAATCTGGTCAGAAATCCGCAAGTGGCACTAGACAAATGGAGAAACTATTTCTCAAACGAAAATTGCGCCATACAAGTCGCTTATCATCCCAGTCCTGCTATACGGCGCAGAAGCATGGACAATGTCATCAAAGGATGAGGCGGCAATTGGCGTGTTCGAGAGAAAATGGTTGACCAATCGCACCGGAGGTTTGTCATTTACAGCCGGAACAATGGGCCGACGAGGCAAGCAAATATGTACATGGCAGCGAACACGATGTGGATAAAAGACCCAAATGGCCATGTCGAATCCAAAAGTTATGCATGCATTAATTTTTCTGCTAAGCGTGGAAATGCACAAAATATACTTCCAGTTTCAATGCCTAGTGGTGCCGATACGCCTTAGCCTCCGAGTCCGGATGATATGTCCACATGGACAGCCAACACTGTTTTTACCGATAAAACCGATTTTCCAGATGTCGATTACAAGCCTGATATTGAAGATAATAGATCGAAGCCTCTTACACAAAATGAAATGGACTACTTTGTGGCTGTACTATATATAAAATATCACTTTCAGAGTACCGAAACGTAAAAAAACATTAAAAAAATGGAAATTTTTCCGATATTTTTCAAGTTTTGAAGCACTAGATGCCATTTTTTTGGTTCAGTCGGCTAAGGTATTTTTTCCTCTTGTATATCTCTATAACTTTGCAAAAAATATAAAAACAAAATTCCAACTGGATGATGATATATGGACTTCATAAAAAGGATACTTTTTTCAAAATTTCAGTTTGGGGTGAAAAAATGGTGGGTATCAAAAAAGTTTCTTTACGATGTGATGGGGCCAAGTCCTTGGGGGATTTTTTTAGTTTCGGTATGTACTTCAAATATATCAGAGTTCGAAAGCGTAACCAAAAAATTACCTTAAAAAAGTGGCACTGTGTAATTATTCCACGAGACGTCTAAACAATCACTATGATTTTCGAAATGATGTCTTCCCTATCGAATGGCTATTGGTCTGCGACATTGACTGCCTGTCAGATATTCGAAATGCCAAATGCGGTGTAAAAGTTATTTCAAATAAATAACTTTTCATTAGATGTTTCAAGGCGGGATCGAACCCACGAATAGCCGCCGAGCCACACCCGGCCAAAAATCAAATGCACAAAATGCATTAAATAGTTAACCAGAAAATGAAGAGAACACAAGAATGTGCTTGTGTTGGTGAGCACTAAAGACATCAGTCGATTTCCATCAGCGCTGTTCCTCCATAGCCCCCAGGGGCCGAGCGCAATCGGCTATTAACTCGCACACGAGCCGTCGTTGCCGTCGTTGTGGGCAGTTCAAAGCTGGGCTGTGTCGCTTTGATATCGCACACCAATACACTCTCACTTTTTGGCCTCGCTCTTCTTAAACATCGCTGATTTACATGCTTTTCTGTGCTTCTCTCTCAAAAAGTCGCAAGTTGGGCTAGCGTCTTTGTGAAAAGCACGAGTGAATTCGGCTCCCCTGTGATTACTAGGTCTGCTCCAAACCAAAAAACTCCCTTAAAAATAAAGAAACCCATCTATTCCCCATTCAAAGCTCCTTTAAAATGCTTCACTGTGATTTTCCTGTACCCCAAAAGACCTTTCTGAGAACGGAAATGCTGCCAAACCGGACAGTCATCCTCTTCTCCCACAAAAAAAAAATCGCAAAATGTTACATTCCTGTTATTTGGAGATTAATTTGCATAACAAAACAAAAAAAAAACAAAACCGCTTCAAATTGAAATTTATTAATTGATTTTGGTTTCTTGACAAATGCCAAAATTTGTGGGTAAACTAAAAATACATTTTTTTTTTTGCGTGGAGCCTGCAAAAGGGGGGAATTATGACCATTTCAATATTGTAATTCAAGTGACGCATAATTTGACAGAGAAATGACATTAAATGCGAATTTCGAAACGAATTTAAATGCGGTGACGTCGTTTTCAGGTTGTTAATCGCATTTCCTAATTATCAAAACTCATAAATTTCGCTTAATGGCTCGACGGGCATCGATGCGAGATCCACTTCCAATTCCATTTCCCCTCCTTGGCACTGCACTCGCTCTCTCCTGCCGTCTGCTTGCCATAAACGTGGAGGGGTAAGGCCGAGCAGCGCACATTTCCCCTGCACAATTTACAACAGCTTACACAAGTAGCAGCGCGTCTATGTGGCTGTCTCGCTCCAACTGCCAAAGCTTAATGGGAGGGGGGCGCTGTCATGCGGCTGGACCCGCCACCATTATGGAAAGTGAAATGGATATATCGCTAATGCGCCTGCACACAACAAGGTCGGCAATAAATCAGCCAGCGGAGCATGGAAACGGGGAAGCGAATGCAAGAAGCCGGGCAGGCAGCGTTTGACAAAAATCAAATCAAAATGCCATAAAATACCCCCAAATGCTGCGACGGAGGCTGGGGCTGGAACTGTAGCGGTTTGGGGGGAGGGAGCAAATGAATTATTTGCAATTAATTGAGCGCAAATTTGCAAAATACTTTCGTGTGTCGGCGCCTCCTTCTCGAGGCGAGTCCAGTGTGTGTGTGTGTGTGTGTGTGTGTGGGAGCGATTATGCTCAGATACGATGATGGATATGCCTAAAAAATGGATCTCAGATTGCGTATTCGTCGGTCTCTAGTTTTGTGGATTTTGAGCAATTGACTGAAATAACAGTTTTTTATGGCCTACAAATTGTATTTCGATTCACTTGATTTAGCAGCCAAAGCGAATGTTTTTTATGAGCAGAGCAAAGAGTAAATAAAAAATAACCGTTCCGTTTTACCAACACTCGAAAGGAATTAGTATTGAAATTTTAACACCTTGTTGAAAAAGTGCAACATAACTATCCAAAGAGGCCACTTTAGGTTTATACTTGTTGGCAACTTAAAGTTAAGAGTAAAATTCTCGATTCTTGGATAGATCCACTCAGGGGAAAAAAACGCGTAGTAAAAACCAGGGATGCAAACCACTCGAAAATAAGTACTGGTTCGGTTCAGTGGTTCACACAGTTTTTTGAACCGCCGGTTCGGTTCATTACATGGTTTTTTGGGCTAACTGAACCTCGGTTTCGGTTCGGCTTAGTGGTTCATAAAGGCACATAATGAAATATTATGATTTCTATCGTGATGTGGTTGTAATGGTTGTAACATCTCCCAAAAGAACTTCCCAATTCCTAAACTTTAGTAAGAACAGGATTAGAACTATGATACGAGTCATAACGGGGCACTGCACCATTGGTCATTTGGCCATCAGGACTACTGTCGTAGTTGTGGGAATGAGGAGGAAACAGAAAGCATCCAACACCTTCTTGTGACTGCCCTGCACTTCTTAGGAAACGCACCCAGCATCTGGGCAAACCATTCTTCGAAGACCTGGGCAGTCTGGCAAATGTGCCCCTAGAAGACCTGGCTCTTTTTGTGGATTCCTCAAAATGGTTTAAATAGAGAGACTGCGCAGAGCCTGACCGTCAATTCCCACTAACCCATTATATGAGAACTTCGGCAGGCCCGAAGTTTGCAGTCTCCATTGAAAACAAAAAAGGTTTTCTAAGACTACTGTTTGGACCTAACTTTTCTATATAGTATATAGATATCCGATTTCGACCATACTTAGTGGAATCATGGAAAAGCACTACAAACTAACAATTACGAAATTTGGAGGCGACTTAGACCTAAAACAAAAAATTTTTTCTCCCTAAAACTTCGTACTGCAGCTATTTGCTAAGGCCATCCGATTTTGACAAAACTTTTCAGAATTGTGTAAAAGTATATAAAATAAGTATATGCCAGCGATATGGACGTTTTCATTGAAAAAAAAAGTTTTTCCAACTAAGACTACTTTTCAGACGCTACTTTTCTATGACAGATATTCTATATAGATGTCCGATTTCGATCAAATTTGGTGGAATCATGGAGAAGCATAGTAAACTAAGAAATACGAAAGTTTGGAGGCGATTCCATAGAAAAGCAAAATAGATTTTTTCACAAGAACTAGTTTTTCGACCGTTCGTTCCTATGACAGCTATATGCTATAGTCATCCGATCCGGCCGGTTCCGTCAAATGTGAAGCTTACGAGGGCCGTCCCAGAAATGGCCGACCTAGCACAGTAGTGTTGGAAAATGTTCACAAGAAATATTAAAAAGGGGAAGTACCGACTATTAAAGTTAAAGTTTGGTGCCTTTACCATGCACAGTTTTTTTTTGTCGATTTTAATAGAGAACGCTTGTTATTGATTTGCAAACATGGACAAAATTGGTCATCGTTATGTGATACAATACTTTCATATAAAAGGTCTTAGTCCAACCAATATTAAAAAGGAGCTGGATTCTACCTTACGTAATTCTGCTCCCTCGTTTACAACAATAAAATATTGGGTGGCTGAGTTTAAGCAAGGTCGTTTGAGCTGCGAGGATGAACATCGTAATGGGCGTCCGAATGAGGTGACCACTTCAGAAATTGTGGCCAAAATTAAAAAATGTGTATTGAGTGACCGGCGATTGAAGGTTCGTGAGTTAGCTGAATGTGTAGGCATTTCAAAAAGTGCTGTACATTGCATATTGACCGAAAAATTGGACATGAAAAAGTTATGCGCAAGATGGGTGCCGCGTTTGCTGTTCCATCATGACAATGCGCCGGTTCACACCTCTGCCGTTGCAATGGCTAAAATTAATGAATTAAAATTTGAATTGCTACCTCACGCCCCTTATTCGCCAGACTTAGCTCCCTCTGATTATTTCTTATTTCCAAACTTGAAAAAATGGCTCGGAGGAAAAAGATTTGGCAACAATGAAGAGGTGGAGTCCGAGGTTAATGCCTATTTTGAAGAGCCTTACAGTTCTTATTATAAAAAAGGTATCGAAGCTATTAAACATTGCTGGGAAAAGTGTATCGACCTAAAAGGATCCTATGTTGAAAAAAAAAAAAAATGGAAAATTTTTGTGTTTTAGTAGTTAGGTCGGCTATTTCTGGGACCGCCTCGTTTGGTGAAGATAGGTTTCAAACTGACGGAGGAGATAGCATACAAACAGACAGATGGACAGGGCTAAATAAACTCAGCTCGTCATGCTGATCAAGAATATATATACTTTATGTGGTCGGAGATCCTTCCTTCAATGCGTTACAAACATCCGGTTCGGTTCAGAACCGGCTTGCATCCCTGGTAAAAACTAAGACAATCATATTAAATTATACTATGGCTTCTTTTGTATAAAATTTCATTAAAAAGCTCTTTGATTCAACTAAAATCATATTTAAACACCGAAAATCAGTTCAAAATGCACGGAATTACAATTACAAGTGGTCTTATATATGCGATATGGCAGAAATATATTTGTGTAGACTTTTAGGCAGATGGTTGATTCTGTTTGATATAAGTCGTATTTTAAACGTGTAACTAGTGTGCGCGACCGCTGTGCATGAGGTCGTGGGTTCGATCCCGCCTCGGAACATCTAATGAAAAGTTTTTTCTTTGAACAAACTTTACACCCGGCCACACCTCTTTGCTGTTGGCGCCAGCTTCTCAAACTGCCGTTCGGATTCGGCGTTAAACTGTAGGTCCCTTTCTCTTGTGCTAAAATTAGAAGCGCACAAGCCAAGAGATTGAGAGAGGCTCGGCTTTGGCCTTTGGGGCTGTGTCATCTTGACAAGCTAATTTTACTTTAACAACCAGGGTGTGCGATTGCGCAACGAGTTGAGGCGTCGTTCAATCGTGTTCAGTTCAAAGGTCTCGAGCTCAAATTCTACAGTACACTTAAAGTTTCAAATACAAAGTCATAAAGTTCGTTGATTTTTTAGAATCAAACTGTTGGGTGGGTCTTACCATTCCAAATTCAATTGGATTCTGCTCTGGTTTCATAACAAAATAATTGATCTTCGATTCCGCCTCGGAACATCTAATGAAAAGTTTTTTCTTTGAATAAACTTTACACCCGGTCACCCTTCTCTGCTGTTGGCGCCAGCTTTGTAGTAATTAGCCATGCAAAAGCTACCTCAAACTGCCGTTCGGATTCGGCGTTAAGATGTAGGTCCCTTTCTCTTGTGCGAAAGTTAGAAGCGCACAGGCCAAGAGATTGAGAGGAGCTCGGCTTTGACCCTTTGGGGCTGTGTCATGACATTTTTAAAATCTTAATTATACTCTGTACCAGAGGTACATAGAGTATATTAATTTAGTGCCCCATAAAGTATATATAATCTTGATCAGCATCAACAGCCGAGTCGATCTAGCCATGTCCGTCTGTCCGTCCATCTGTCCGGTTGAACAAACAGATCTGAGAGATGGTAAGAGATAGAGGTTTGACATGTACGGGATATATGCTTCTTATACTTGCAGGCAGATCAAGTTTATTTTCAATTTTTGCTACGCCCCCTCCCGCCCCCGCAAATTGGAAAAAGCGTCATAGCTCCCACAGTTTTATAGATAGAAGGTTCGTTTTTTCTGGACATATTTAGAAATCAAGATTATTTATCGATCCGCCAAAGGAATGGTAAAGATCGGATAAACTAGTTATAAGGCAAACAAACAATTATGGGCAGCACCGGTTGCAACGGTGATGGGCAGCACTTTACAGGTACAGAGTATGTTATAGACGGGCTTGACCGACTTTCTTTATTGTTTTAAATGACAACCGGTTCCATTTCGGTTTTTAACATATTAAGAAACAAAAATATTTGTAATATTTTATTGGCGTCGGTGGAAGTCACGAAACCGCCACTCTTACGACATTTGGCTAAGCTGTAGATTTGAGCTTAAAAATAAAAATGAAGCGATTAAGTCGAGTTCGGATAACAAGCTTAAATCAGTCCCATGTGGCATAAGGTCGGGATTAAGACAAGACTTCCGGGATTGAAAAATCCGAGATCAAGTCAATCCAGTTCGTACTTAGAATGAATGAGAAAATCCGGGATTGGCCGACTACTGACATCGTTTGTGATTGATATAGTCCCGAATATCTCGGATCTTTTTTCTGTGTAGCTAGATTTGATGTTTCAAGACTGACTGTTTCAAAAATTTAGCATAAGGTACAGACACATTATCAGTCTGGTGCACCCAGTGCCGATGTTTCAGCGAATAAGAATGGAAATTTCATTTTGTATATCATATTTTGAACCAAAAAATAACAGAATTAGCTGATGTTAACACGAGCTTAAATAGACCAAAATGAAGTGTATATGAATAGCCTACAAACAGCGGGCCAAATGGAAGGAAACCAATCTTTTGAAATATTAAATAATACAGAAGTTGCATTACATGTTAAAAGAATGAGTTCTAGTACCGATATGCTCAAATGGTGGGAAGAAAATTCTCTTAAATACCCAGAACTATTTGAGTTATCGAAAGTAGTACTAGCAGTTTCTTGTACACAAGTAAGTGTCGAACGACTTTGTTCTGGTGTTCAATTTATATTGATTGCATAACGAAACAAATTGGACGCAATAACTTTAAACGCCATTATGATATTAAGATCAAATCATATGTAATTTTCTTTTAAAACTAAAATGTATAGTTAACAGGTTTGAAACGGGTAACTGAAATAATTATTTTTTAACCGAATCGTAACCGGACTGAAATAAAAAGAGATAACCGTAACCGACACCGTAACCGAATCAAATTGATTTTGATAACCATAACCGCAACCGAAACCGCTATTCCTTTCGGTTTTATTCGCTGACCAAAACACAGATTTTAGTTTTATCTACAATAAGAAACAACGCGCAAAAAATTGATATTGATACTAATTTTTTTGGGTGTGATTGTAAAAGGCTATAAAGAATATAGCTTTAGATTACTTTATAAGTTTAATCTTCTTGGTATTTTCTCTGACTTACTGCCATGGATAGAGCAATACCTTACTCTCAGGATTCAAAATGTTCTATTAAAGCATACACCTTCCAAATCTCATTATGTTACATCTGAGTTCTCTGCTCTTCGCACTGTTAATAAATGATGTTCCCACGGGCGGTAACTTATTCAAGTGTTCAGCATATTAGCCACTACTTAGTTGCATACTAAACCAAATCATTTTTTCCTCTTAATGAATAGTAAAATCCTTCGGCCAATTTCCGGTGTCCTTAAAAAACATGATGTCTTTATTGAAATAACTTCTACCCCCTAGAACTTTTTATGACGCCTAAAATCGACTGGTTTTTATTTTTATGCCTTGTGACTTCATAAACCAGTCTATAAATTCCAGTGAACACAGTTCCTCCTATACCAGTTGTTTATGTCCGATGTCTGATGTTTACACAACTTTCTCTGACAAAGTCGTCTGGTTGCCTTCCCCCCTCTATCGCTATCCGCTTCCCAAATAATTTTACGATTTTTATATGTGCGCCCATCATGCATTACGATTACATTACATGATGATATTTTTTCACTTGAGAGTTTTACGAGCAACAAATTGCGCTACAAATTACACAATAAATAGAAAATTATGACAGTTTCTGGGGCGACCACAGAAGAACCTGACCTGAGCACCGAGCGACCCTTTCACCGAAACGGCTCGTAAAAATTCCCGATGCGTCAGTAAGTGTTGTCATAATGACATCTATCCCAAATCGTTTACAAGCTGTCAAAGTTTCGTTGTGTAAATTAAATTGTTGCTCCTTTTATTGATATTTCATGGGCTAAGCGGCCGCTGGCATTGATTTGGCCTCGCCCCCCCCCACAAAACAGAAAAATGGTAGGAGGGAAATTTCCAACGCACTCAGAAAGTCGTAAAGTTGCGCACGTCGAAACAAAAGAAAGTTTTTACGAGCGTTCGGTGTGTAAGTAGCAAGGAGAAAACCCGTGGAAGAACTAGGAGAGAACAGGGAACATAAATTATGTTGGTTTTTTGTTTCTTCAAGGTCCTTGCCGCATAACAGGTTGTCCTAATGGGTTAACGCATCGATCCTACCCAAGCCTGGTCATAAATTTCATGTTAATTGAGCATTTCACACCTTTGGCTGCACTTGCTCCGACTCCGGCCCATTAACGAACATGTCAAAAGTGACAAGTGTTTTATCATAAACTTGGACAAGTTATAGACCCATTGCTGGTTAATCTATGGCTTTGGACCATCTCGCCTTGGCCACGTGGTAGACAGTGACTAGTTTGCTGTGTCTTTTAGTGGGGCAGCCTTTAAAATTAAGCCACTTGAGCTCCCTCCCAAAAAAAAGAACAAACACACACAGTTGGACATGACATCTACGTATTGTCTTTGCCTGAAGTTGTTACACTTGGAAAAAATATAACGATTCTACTATAATTTGAAGTACTTACAAATAACAAACTCTTAAACTATTGAAGTAATGAGAAACAACAATCTTGAATCGAGAATATATTGTAATTTCTTAGATTTGAGTACAAATCAGAATTAGTTGAAGTATTTGTATACAAATACAAGCCCATAGATGGGCTCAGGCCAAGTTCATTTTGTACTAATTTTAAGCACTGAAGAAAGAATCGTAAGTGATAAAAGAAGAAAGTTTTCTACTTGTACTGAGTAAGCAAATTTAAGAATATAAAAAGTTTGATACAAGAATTTCTGAAGTACATGTTGCATTCAGATTGAGTATGAAAGTTTTTGCTTTACAAAATCCTTAAGACTTTTCCGATTTAGTACTAAGAGCTAAGAGTTTTTAAGGTATTTCCACATATAAATTGAGAATTCCGCATAATTAATGCTTCCATTTCGCTAAGTGCACGTATTGCCTGGCTCCATGGCGCAAAAATTCCCACCAGCCAGCCAAAAACAAATACTCTCCGATAAAGTAAATGCTTTTCTTGACAAAACTTAATGCGACTTAATGTTGTTTGTTGTTACACTTTATCATTTATCGTTTTGGACCCTAAAAATAAACGTCATAGGCAAAAAATAGTGGTAAACTGGGAGTCGCTCTGTGAAATCCACTCAATCATTCTCGTTCACTTCAGACAAACGTTTTAACTGATCGCTCAATCACTGATATTTTGTGCCCAGGCAGCAACCCAACGACCAACCGACCAACCGATCGACCGTACATTACCATTAGCCCAATGGCATTAGTCAGACAACAAGATAGGCCCAGGCCCAGGGACCAGAGTGTAGGTGGGGGTTGCTGGCCTTGCCTGAATTGAATTCATTGTGGTTCTTGTTGCTCTGCTATTGATATTTACTTTTGGGGTTTACGGGGAAGGCACCCACGTGATGGTTGACTATGCTGATAAGCAGCACCGAAATGTGGAGGCCAAAGGGCAGCTGAAAGGTAACCCAAATAACAAAAGCCCAAACAACAGGTGTCCAGGCCAGGCCTCAGGCTCTATAGCTACTGACACATATGGTGGGAAGATTTGCTTATTTGTGAGTTGTAATGATTGTGGGTTTTTTATTTCAGAAATTGTTTGCCAAAAGTGTGGGAAAATTTTAAGTCTCTGTAAAAGGTGGCACAGTGTATTGACCAAGTCTTATCCTCGTTGTCTACCAGCTTCCACTAGAAGAAAAATACCGTATGGTAGCCAGAATATGATCTAAACGTAAAATTTCCTGTGAGATTTATTAAGCAAATATGACACCTAATTATAATACAACTTCTTCTAAGATCAAGTTAAGATATTTCAAGTAGACTCAACGAAAACTATAGAGACTATTGTGCTTAACTTTTGATGTCAAAAGTTCGGCAAGCCTGGAATTTTCGTGGAATCAAAAAGAATGTACTAATGTACTCAGCGTTCAACAAAGACATCTTCATACCAACCAACGCACTAGAGCGGTGGAGTATGAGCCGCTGATCCAAAATGTCTTAAGTAAATTTATTCAGTCAAGAAATCTCAGCGTTGAATAAAATCAGCGCCATTCCGGCAGACTCATCGTGCGGTTGAGCGAGATTCGGCTGATGGAATATGTTTGCAAATAAATCAGATTTCGTGCACACCAATACAAGGACATTTTTATTATATCTCCATTTGGCTTGTCCTCCCAAAAATGCCAGAACAAGCTCTCCCTCTCTCTGTCTCTTTTCCATCCCACCCGACAATCGACCTCGAGAACGGATGCGTTTCCGACATTTTCTAGAAACTTTCTCTTACTTAGCTATCGAAAACGTGTTCCGTTTTCGGTGCGGAAAAGTATTACATGTCGCTCAGTTTGTGGCAGCAAAACGTACCCAGTGGATCAAAACCTCGTAAACGATATTGCAAACGAGAGTTACGCGAAACAAAAACGTGTAAAAGTATCGCAAACAGATCCGAAAACGATACGAAAATGATTCACTGGTAGCTCAGTTTGTGGCAGTGAAAGTTTCGTATTCGATAGCTCGCAAATGATTCGTTTGCGAGCCTTTTGCGATATCTTTACGGGCCTTTTCTGATAAACGCATTGCTTGCAACAACAAATCGCATTTACCCAAAAGTTTTGTTATTTTGCCTGCTGAAAAACGCACTGCAAAGAGAGACAAAATCGGAAAAAAACTGTTCGGCTATAGCCTGCTCTGATGTTTCTTCCGCATATCACTCGTTTTTAAGCCCGCTAATGATAGTTTGGCGGGACTTTCGTCGTCGCTAACTACTTTCCGCCCTTCTTTGTCCTCTTCATTTTTGTGTATCATTTTTCACCCGCATATCACTCGTTTTTAAGCCCGCTTATGATAGTTTGGCGAAACTTTTGCCAACGCTCGCAGCTTTGTCTCGCTTGTAAGTCCGTTTACGAACATTCTACGATAGTTTCGTTTTACTATCGTTCTCTAGTCCACTGGGTAAGTTCTCGATACACGGATCCGTATCCGTTCTAGACACTTTCTCGACAGCGAAAACGGGTCAAAATCGGATCGAAAACTGAATCTTTTCCGTTTTGAAACCCGCATCTCTAAGGAAAAACGGAATTCGAATTTACGGGAAACTATCGTAATGAATGATGTCCGTTTGAAATCCTCATCTCTAACAAAAAGCGGACTTTGATTTTTAGAGAAACTTACGTAATTCTCTTAGGTTCGGAAATATACGAGAAATTGTTGGGTGGGATCTCTGAAGCTGGGCTGTCTCAGCCCTTTGAAAAACTCAAAATACCCGAATGGAATGGAATAAAGATGGACATAATTAAAATCACAGCGTTTGATTGACTAAAGCTCAACAGCGTACATTTGTGGGTAAAAATTTTTTAAAAATTTTTTTTTATTGGTAAAGTCCTTGGGTAAGTACCCTTCAATAACTAGCCTTCTGCTACCCTTTTTTGGCCGCTTATGCTAGTGTGATATTGGGTTTTAACAGTACTTGGCAGTGTTCATTTGGGCTTATCGATAATGTATAAGTGTTTTAATATAGGTATTAAGTGAGAAATTGTAAGAATTTGGTGTAAATGGTGTCCTGCTAGAGTCGCTGTGAGTTCAGGTCCTTGGGTAAGACTCTCTTAAACCTTATCCATTGACGTACACCTTGTATTCTCCGTCTTCTTAACAAGTTTTTAGCCAGTTTATCAAGGTGGTGAGATAGCTTGACAAGGTATATGGCGGCCTGCTTGTTGATAACATCCAGCCACGGGAACTCCAAGGTCCTTTTCAATATCCCTGGTTCTCAGGTACCATTCAGCTCCCGTAATGCGTTTAAGGATCACTCTAATCTTTCTCAGGTGAGACTTTGCCGCGATTCCATAAATTTGTAGGCCATAACTCCATACCGCAGCCAGAATAGCCTTGTAGATTAGGACTTTGTTCCTGAGTGACTGCTTGTTGTTGGATTTCAGGAGCCACCCCATGCGTGCTTTGGCAGCCACTGCCTGAGCTGTTGTCTTGACATGGTGTCCAGTGTCACCCCAAGGTATTTATGGGCTGCTTTATGCTCCATAAGCTGACCATGCTAGAATACTCCAGGTGTCACGACGGGTGGAATAAGTCACCGAAGCACACTTGTCCGTATTTATGGCAATGTTAAATCTAGCGGCCCAGTTGCTAAACCTATTCAAGTGCTCTTGAATGGCATCTGTAGCTGAGTATATGCATTTGTTGCGGGCAAGTATGGCCGTGTCGTCAGCAAATGTTGCGATTAGAAGATCTTCGGGGTTTTCAAACGGAATGCTACAGGCTCTGGGCATATCGTAAGTGAATAGGGAGTGCTGCGTAGGACCCAATACGCTATCCCGCGGTACACCAGCCCGAATGGTTCTTGTTTGGGATGTCGCTCCGTGCTGTGCAACCTTAAAAGTTCTGTCCGTCAGGAAGCTCTTGATTAGCAGGTAGAAGTTTCTTAATCTTCGAGAGCAGACCTTCTTGCCACACTCTATCGAAGGCCGTCATACCCTTCGAGGATGTAGTTGACCACTCGATATAATTCTTCCGGAGTTGCATGGCTCAGTCGGAATCCAAATTGGAAATAGGGTATGGCTTTTCGAATAGATCAAATAGTAGGCTAATCGACCAGTAGGAATCAAGGCGGAAGGTGGTTTTCCATTCTTGTTAAAGATAACAATTCTGGCTATCTTCCAGGGTGATGGGAGATGGCTTAGTTTCAGAGCCGCGTTTTAGATGAGCACCAAGAACAATATGGCTTTGTCTGGCAGGAGCTTCATTGTCCTGTTGTCAATGGTCTTACATACCACCAGATCTTGATTGGCGGAACTGGGAGGGCCATTTGGAGGGGGCTATCGGTTAAGTGCAAAGGCAAGTTTATTCGGGTGTTGAAAATGTATGAATGTTTTGCCACAGCCTGAAGACTTTCTCTGATGCACATATCTGTATGAGTGTCCAACATTTTGATTTTTATTTAAGACCGTTTTGGATATACTTATTAGGAAAACTCCCGCGCACTCCAACCTCGGCTTACTATTTAGACCGCTACCGAGAAATTGGTTCTTGAGTCTAGAGCTCATCAGGTTCAAGAAAAAGATTCAAAAGTAAGGGCGCCCATATTGCAATTTATAATCATTTGTTTTTTCCTATTTTGGTTTTATTTATTTCATAGAAAATCAATTGTCAAACTATGTAGTAAGTTTTAGCAGGCTCGAGAAACACAACACCCCAAAGCGGCAGCAGTCGTTGACTGGAAACTGTGGGTCCAACAGCCTCCAATCTTTCCATGCCAGCAATGCCACAACTACTTCCAAAGCTACATGAGTACAAAAATCGATGGCGTTTCCCCACACATCCCTTTACCATGAAAAACGAAACTGTTAGAGCGGACTCACGCAATACTCTCAAATGTGCTTGCTGTCCTCTCTTAGTTTCTTCACCTCACTTCCCTCGCCTAATAACACCAAACTGAGAACGAAATCAGCTCGATTTCAAGAGCAATATTCTGGAAAATTCAAGAACGGATAGAAATTATTGGTTCTCTTTTTTTTCTGCGTGTACTCAGCTACCGATAAAGCGCTCTGGAAATGAGCATTTCACTATAAATTTTTAATAAAAGGCTGGTTTTCAGAATGCACTAAAATTTACAATTTTATGTCGAACTTTACATGAAGCGAAACACTTTTGAAGTGATTTGAAATCTGAATGCTTTTGAATTGCAGTCTTATTGAAATGAATTATTGTTCCGAACTAAAGTTTTATCTCATAACTTTCAGAGATGGCAAACAACTAATTGCCAATTTCCACTGAGCAACATCTTACATCTAACATCTTGAA
Organism: Lordiphosa collinella; assembly: GCA_018904265.1. Taxonomy (NCBI): domain Eukaryota; kingdom Metazoa; phylum Arthropoda; class Insecta; order Diptera; family Drosophilidae; genus Lordiphosa; species Lordiphosa collinella. Next base: position 22,896 of record JAEIFV010000675.1, read on the forward strand.
GCAAGATGTTCCATAAGGTTTTGCCTTGCCGATTTTTTTTCATCCATTCCAACATATTTGTAGGATGTTCCTATTTCACATCGTCCCACTTAAAAATTAGTCGTTACTTTTCAGTCCACCTCTAAAAATTTGACATACTATAAAAAATAATGGAAAATTCAAAAGGAATTGAAATGTCAGGCAGAGAATTGAGTAACTAGTGGTTGTTTTTGGATAATGTGTTGTTATTATATTTTTTTTTTCAATTTGCAGCTGCCAAAAAAGGGACTTCGAGTCGACTCAAGTGGAGCTCCGCCATGGAGTCGCAATTAATAGAATTGTGGCTGGAGCATATACCTTTAAGAGGTGCACTCAAAAACTTTTAGGATTATATGGAGATAGGCACATCGTTGGAAGAATATGTATTTATAGGCGGGTGGACAGACGTTCGAACAAAAATTGACAATCTCAGCCGAAAATATAGGTAAAAGTTGAATGAAAGTGATTATTTGATTTCTTATTAGACAGGAGAAGCAAAAAATTGGTCCAATGGTAGAAGTCCGTCAGCATGGGTCCATTATGAAAGGGTGAACTCCATTTTGGGATCCTTCCCAATGAACAACTCCGGGATTTTAGAGTATAATAACTTTATTAAAATACAAATTTTACTTTCCTTGCACAGATCCTGAAATTTTCATTATGGAGGATTTAATTGAATTCGATCCGGAAACTCAAAGCAGCTGCGGCCACTTTGATGAAAGTGGGCGAGCCAAACGCTCACGGATCGACAATCAAGCTAAGCTGGTAAATATAGCGAGGGAGCGATTGAACTCCAAAAGGAGCAGAAAATATCCCAAGAGGAGCACCAAAAAGCAAAGAGAAAGCTTTTGCAGGAGATGGCATCTTACGCAGCTGCATTTCAGACAAAGTTGCTCGATTTTCTTTTTTGTGAATCCTCTCCAGAACCCCCTTAATAATTGTGACACAAAAATTAACTAAATTAAATCTCAGAACTATTAAAAAATGTTTTGTTTTTGTCAATAAAATGAAGTTGCGTATTATATTTTACATTTGCATTGAGGAATCATGCAATGGCCTCGAAACTCTGGACGAACTCGACAAATATACTCCTCTGCAAATGAACTGATGACTGCCCTGCAGAACTCATTATAGTATTTAACATATACTGCTGGTTGAAACGCCAAACAGAACATCCCAAACCGTTGCTAAAATATTAGGACATTAGGAAGTTAGGAGATAAATGCTATTGGGTAATACTAACAAACATCCATCCAATATAAACTTCGTAGCATATTCATATTGATAATAATGGAGGTAACCAATTCATCTTCGTCGATCTCTGCAATATGCTTATTTTTATCATACATAACAAGAAGCTGTTGCAATATTTGCATTTGTTGTGCAAACTGCAAATTTCTTTTTAAATTCTATTTTCTTATAGTTTTTTGCACAACACTTTGACGGATAGACATATTAGATGCTAGATGTTTGATGTAAGATGTTAACAATGTAAATTACAATTTCACATCAACATCCAATTCCATACCTTCCCCTAAAATGTGCTCAGTGTTCAGAGACTATAACAAATTTCTCACAATTTCATCTTTGAAATGCTCATTAAAAAAAATTGATAACCAAAACAAAAAACCAAAGGATTTTTGCATAATATCAAATCATTTGATATACCATACAATATGCAGCCACCTCCCACGCAGCCAGCGGATACAAGTGCTTATCTTTCACTAGCTTATCAATACATTTGGGGAGTTTCGTTGAGTTTATTACAGATTTTTAGGTGATTTTTATGTTCTAACAATTCGAGAACTTTTTTTTATGACAAAATAACTTCATGTTGAGTGGAGCAGGCAAACGTTTTCCAACCATTCAGAAAAACTTTTACGATCTTTTAATTGAATCGTGAACATTTCTATTTTGGTTTATATTTTCACGACATTTTGATTGGGAAAGGCACATAAAACGAGCGAACAAATGAGGCAATGAAATATGGCAGGGCATAAAATGTGTACATGGCTCATAAAAAGGGTTTCTTTTTTTAAATTAATAATATAATTAAGTGTAAATTATAAAATTGAGTCACTCGGAGATAGTGGCCTTCGGTCGACAGCTGAAAGTAAGAACTGTACAATTTACACAACTGTTGGGCATGTGGCGAGTAAGGACGAAGGACGACGCGCATCAGTCAACACACTCACACACACACACACACACAATTACTCAAACAAAATGGTCGTAAATCGAGAGTTTGACTTCTTGTCGTCAAAAACGAGGACACTAACAACCACTAAGCGGATTTTCAGGTAGGCAGCACCAAACAGGACCCGTGATGTTTTCCTTTGAAAAATGCAGCTGAAGGCTTCGGGGAAACTATGGAAACAACAACCACGGCAAGGGGCACTTAAGCAAGTCTCCGTCTTCCTGCCTGTCAAGGGGCGCAACCAGAAATTGAAACAAAACAATTGTTGAAGCGCAGCAAACGATGCGTTGTTAATTTCATTACCCAAAACTCACACTGTGCCTCACTTTCGCTTTCACCCGGCCATCTCCTGTACATGTAAGACGACACCTTGCTGGCTGCCCTAGACCATATTATACTTACATAGGTACAGGCCACAAGATTCTTCTTCTGTTGGCTCCTCTGGAATCTTTATATTCTGTTTTAATGCTTAATCATTAAAATAAATTCATAAAAAAGGCGTTGAAGTTTTATGGTCGCTTTCTGTTATTGTGTTGCCCCGCTCGCGAGGATCTCTCGTCATTTAACACGCCACAGTTTATTTTGCTAATAGAAGCCAAACATAAAAGCCAACTTTTATATGCAATTTAAGTGTCGCCGGACGGGACTATCAGTATTTTAGCATCAAATTAAAAGTTTCACCATCCAATCGCGGGGCACTGACTGAGTTTTTTATGACTGTGAAGAGCAAAAGAGCGAATGATCGTAAAATATTCACATTTGCCCAAAATGCTGGACAAGTTTTGTATGTTTGATTTTAACAGTAGTTTTGTTGTTGTTGTTTTAGTTGGACATTAAGATTGCAAAATGGAGTTCAAGAATTGATTGCGAATCGAAGCAGATAGAAGTCGGTGTGACTAACTAGAGAAATGCAAGGAAGAATTTGTGATGGAGTGAAAAAGATGTGTAGAATGGTTCGTTGCTGCAGGGTATTTATAATCCTTAATGCAGGGTTCCCCAAGAAGAGAAGCTCTCTGTTTCTCTCTCTCTGACACACTCTGATGCATTACTTCGGCAAGCATTCGGTGTGAATTTCCGAACAGACCGTTCAGCCAAGCCCTCTCTTCTCAGTTGACATTTCTTTGGCAGGCAGCTGCCGCTTGATGTGATAAGTTGTTCCCACGCTTGTCGTCTAATCGTTTGCATTTACGACGGCAAACCGTTGTGATTAATTTAGTGGCTACTCTTGCGCTCTTAGCAAAAGCTTAGCTTGGTTCATTGCGTCATTTGGCTATTGCATTTTGATGACCGCAGTTTTTTTTTTTTGGCTCAAAACGGTCATTTTATTCGAAAACGCGTTAAAGTTTATTGAGTTTATTTCCAAGCGATCTACATATGCTCTTGCGCTCTCAGCAGTAACAGCTACACTCGCGTCCGAAGAAACAAACCTTCATCTTTACGCTAACAGAAAACAACCAAAATGAAGAAAATTGAAAGCAATCTCTTTTCAATTACATAAATTGCATAAAAACTCCTTGCCGACCTTCTTCTTACTTCTCTCTCTCTCTCTCTCTCTCTCTTTTTACGAATAGCAATCGTATCAATTGCTTTTCAACGAACATAACGCTTGAGCAAAAACTTAGCTGCCGATCAATGAGCATTGAGCATTGAGTCGGGGAAGGAGTAATCAGCTCAGATGATTCTCTTTCTGCTATAAAAACCACCAATTTAATGTATAATGAGAGAAAAATCGAGAATTTTCGAACTTGAATCAAAAATTTTAAGTTTCATAAGTTTTTTGAGCCATTAAATTCTTGATTTAATTACGAAATTCTTTGTTCTAGACCGATTTTCTTGATTTAAAGAACGGTTGGAATAGATTAAGTATACTTCTACATTGCTTAAAGAACATTTCACTCTTTCTATTAGCCTATCTTAGGACAAATCGTCCCACCCCTCCCCCCCCCCCCCCCCTTCCTCCCCTTCCCCTTTCACCCCCCCACCCCTCTTCCCTCTCCTCCCCGCCCCCGCTATTTCGTTTTTCACCCTTTTTTTTTTTTTTTTGAAGTAAAACGAGACGACCAAACAAATTTTGAACACACCGTATTCGGGGGAGAAATTCGTCGGTATCCCAGTACTTCGAGAGATTTCGTTTTCTTCGAAAGTCTAGTTCGAAAGGAGTGTGTATAAGATTATGGTCCTACTAGAAAAACCGGTGGCATCGGTTTTTACTGCACTGGCAAGCGCGTTAGTTTACATTTGATTTACACATGGCCATACTGCGTGCATATGAACAAACAGAGTCCAGCAAAGACAAGAGCAAATGCATAAACAATTACCTCAAAAATAAACTGTTGTTTCTTCTATGCTTATTTGAAAGTTGAAACAACGACAAGCTTGCATGAATGATTGGAAACTCCTCGTATATTTTGTTATTGGCGATAAATGATTTTGTGCTTGAAAAAATATGATTTTCATCAATTATATCTGTAATCGCAATCGATCGGCCCACAAGATTATCTCTGCTTCGATCAATGGCTGTACAGGCTAAAGTTGAGAAACCGCGATGATTATATATGATCAACGATCATTTCAGAATCTTTAAAAGCAGCTTACAAAATTGTGTGGATCACAACTGGGACTTAAATTTTTACCTCGTTCCTGCTGACAGATTGATTTCAAATTTGGCACCCACACTAAGAAAAAACTGCGGTTCAAAACGCAGCCCAAGCGGACTCCTCTTTGAACAAGTTCGTTCGTGTATTTTTGTTTACCAAACAAGCCCGACTTTTAGTGCAAAACACCAGTTGTAACACATTCGGATATAAAATATGAACGCACTGTGTACTTGACTTAGTTATCCCTGGTTTCCTTTTTTGGTAAAGTTTTATCTCCACGCTCTGGTCACACTTCATTATGACAAACGAACGCGAGTGTCGGTTTTTGCACTGCTTTGGAATTCCCAATCAGCTATAGCAATGCTGGCATGAGGAAACAACTGCTTCTGCTCTGACTTTAAAGCCGGGAGATTTTTAAAAAACACATGTACAATTGTCCAGCCTCCTTTGTGCTGTTGTGTGTGCGTGCTTAAAGTTTTGTGAAAACATTACATGGCTTCTAGCCGGCGAAAACTTGCAAGTTTGAATATCATAAAAGTTTTAAAATCAATAACAAAGTATAACCAGAATGTACCCAAAAATGTTTGAAAATTGAACACATTGTGTTCCCAAAATGACACCGCGATGTTCCCAAGATGAGCCCGACCCAGCAAGCAAAGTTTGGACCGCTCCAAATTATGTGTCTGAAAAAGAGTCGATCTTAAAAGAGTCGATCTTAAGATCTTAAACACATAAATTTGATAGTTTCCGGAGCAAATTCAGTGTTCTTCAAGCATTTTCGGAGTTGAAGTAGGCAGGTAATAGAACATTTTGTTTTGGTTGAATGATTTGCTTCAAGTGCCTAGAAAAGTAACTTTTATTTATGTATCTTTAATCAGGTTTTTGTATGCTTAATTGGGATCGAGAAAGCACTTATATCTGTGTCGGGAAAATATTCGGATTAGACTTAGGAATCTTTCACAGTAAGTGCGACCGTTTTCATAGAAATCAAGTAAAAAAGTCGTTCAAGCCCGACTGCAGTATACTCTGTACCAACGAAGGTGAATGCTCAGTGTGAATTTAGATGCTGCAGTTGCAGCTGAACGAGCGCGCAGCGAGCTCTTTTGCTAACTGAGCTGCAGCAGCGAAAAAGATCTGACTTCTAAATATTTGCTTATTGAAACTTGACTATCTGTTCATTCGATCTTTGGAAAACCAATCCAGATTTTGTGCGGATGGAAAAAAGAATCTGGACATGGAGTTTATCTGACACATAGCAGAATTTATATTCTATCAGAGAAAATATCAGTTGGAAAGTGTATTAAATCAATCGAAATGAGTTTTTGCCTTCTTAATGGGACGTAGGAACTTTGCGATTCACAAAATATCATTTGTATAATTAAGAAGTCAATTTCTTCAAATCATATTTTATGCTAAACAAACTGTTGCCATTTGGAAGATTATGTGCAAAGGACGTTCGCATCAACCGGTTTTTAGTGATGCTATTTTAAACTAATCTCCCTAATGAGTCCTCTGTTTCTGCGCACTAATGACCGAGCCAGTCCCCCGCTGCTTGATTCTATTAGTGCATAACTCAACTAAAATCCCATAAACTCTGAAACCAAAGTGATAAAAACTTGCAAACTGCACATGCAACAGTTGCATTTACAGTGCCTCAATCCTCAATCCTCGGGCCAGCAGGCAAATCAACATCCAAATCAAATTCATTGTATGGCCCTGGCCATGACCAGGTCTAGACACACAGCCCCAAAACAAGTCAACGAGTTCCAAATGCAGCAAACAGTCAGCGCGAAAAACCGTTAAGCATCAATTTTGACGCGTCATAAAACTGCAATGAAGTGATAAGTGCCGCTGAAACTGAGCGGGAGAGAGAGAGAGACAGAGAGAGCAACAGGAATGTACAGTTGATAGATATTTTTGCCGAGCCAAACAGCGAATGGAATGTCGAACACTGCTGGGCCTGGCTGGCGGTCGGACATCCGTATCTATGAGATAACAATGCAAATGCAATGACTTGCCAAGTGTGTGTGTGTGTGTGTGTGAGCCAGGCGACAATCAAACAAAACAAGACTTTTATGAACACCGCGGGAAGTTGACAGCTTGCGTCATTGCCCTGATAGGATGCAAACTGTAAATGCACCACCCACCGCACCCTTCAACAGCTCCACTTTGCTGCTGACGTTGGATTTGTGCAATTTTATTGCATCGCGTGCGCAATTATGTATTTGTATGTATAAATGGGCTTTGGCTAGGGATATGGATATTGGTCTCGTATAAATGAACATGGCAGGGCACAATCATCATCATCATCAACATCAACGCTCTCCTTATTTTTATACCACAGCCACATGAAAATGCATTTTCCTGATAGATTTTCACATGTGTAAAAACGATTTGATTATGACAAATGTTTCACATGTTGCATTTTGATGGATCCAAAAATATTTTACATTTTATTTAATTGAAAATACTCACAGAGACTATGGCAATTTTATTCGTATTATTCATATTATTCGATTATTTCGGTTTCACACCATGCAGATACAGTCTACTGATTACTACTTTATAAGGGTTTTAAGCATTTCGTTTTCATGGATTGAGTGTAACAAATCATATAACTTTTGTGAAAGTATGATTGCTTATAAATGGAAATATTCGAATTTACATAAAGTTTTAAGCGATAAATGTACGACGTTGGTAAGAAGCCAAAATGCCGATCTATATTACAACTTTGAGTTATTGCGATCAGCGAAAGATGCTACCCAATCAGATTCTCTGTTAATGACCATTCCGCTAAAGTCATTTTAAGGTGCTTAGTGGACTGTACTGTTGAGAGGATTATACGCGCACACCCACAGATATTTGACATCTGACTGAAAACAATAACGATTCCAAGATGTCAAAAATTAAGCGATGGTGAAGGCAATATGATTGTCCAATATATACTATCACGTTGCACGTCCAGCAAGAATAACAAGAAATATAATCGGTCAAGCCCGACTATAACCGACTATAACCTTCGAACCTCCTATCTATAAAACTGTGGGAGATATGACGTTTTTTCGATATTGCGGGGGAGGGAGGGGGCGTGGCCAAAATTGAAAATAAACTTGAAATGCCTGCAAGTATAAGAAAAATATGTTCCATACATGTCAAACCTCTATATCTTACCATTTCTGAGATCTGTTTGTTCATACGGACAGACAGACGTCCAGACGGACACTTTTGCACAAACTTAATATACTCTGTGTACCTCTGGTACAGAGTATAAAAACACTCCAACTTCTTCAATTAAGATACTCAACTAATGCACTCACAAACTCTTAAAAGGACAAGCAGAATGGAATTTTTGAGAAAGTGTCGGTACTATTCCAACATGCATTACATCAAAGTTGAGCTTTCTAGATAACGCAGTGCGTCCATGTCATTGAATGCAGCACAGCGTCGAAATCTAATTCGCACATATTGCACCAACAATCTAAATCAGACGAAGAAAGAAATATTTTTTTATTTTTTAGCTATAGGATTCAAATAGAAGGATTCGGATAACGTTCCTTAAGCCCAATTTACACGACCTGATCACTTAGTGTAGTTTTCGTCTGAGTTTCTGTCAGCCCGTGTAAATAGGCGTCTGATTAGCCATCTGATCTACTTAGCTGAGCGATCAGGAGAAATAGAACCGTTTCTAATTGACCTGACCGCTCAATAGTCATTGGATTGCCTGAGTCTGCAACTGTCTCAACTGAGCTTCTTAGGCATGTGTAAATGCTGAACTGAGTTGATTAGTTGAGTTTTGACACTCCGGTCTGAGGAAAACTCAGCTGAGCGATTAGGTAGAGTAAATTTCTTAGGTGAACAAATAAAGCTCGATAGACTCTCTCATTGGGATTTCTAACTTTTGAATAAAAACAAGTAAGGGAGCTGTAGTCGAGTGCCCCGACTACAAAATACCCTGTTCCCTTGACTTCTTGTATTTTCATACACATATACACACACTCACACATACGCACGGTCGTTAGTGTGATGATGGGTGCACACTATAGTTCAAGTACTAGACTAGCGCTGTGATGCCTTACCTGTCGTTAACGACTCGACGGAAGCTCAGTGATGCATCAGGTTGTTAGGCCTGGTAGTGCCTTGACACCAGCTGAACTACAGGGATGTGCTTGTTTTACGTCAAGCGGCGTTTGAGTGTCAATCCTAGATATTTTGCAGGTGTATCAGATGGAATTGTGTTTCCATTGAGTGAGAATGTGACGTTCTATCCAATATTCCATATTTTAAGCCAAGGCTCCAAGAGATGTAGCTGATCGCTATCAAACGCTAACAGAGCAGTTTCGACTGCGTTATTGGCCACCTTCAATTTATTGTTATCCAAAATCGGAAGTTTAGAAGTGTAAAGGGTGTATAGGATGGGGCCCAAAACGCCGCCCTGACGTACAGCAGCCTTAAAAAATTAAGCGACCGAATTAACTTCTTCGCATTTGAAGTAAAAAGTTCTTCCATCTAGGTATGACTTGAGCCAGAGGTAGTTTGGTGCCGGGAGCATTCTTTAGAGTTTGGACAGCAAATCTAGATGCCAAAATCGGTCAAACGCCTGTCGAACGTCCATGGAAGTGGCTGAGCAGTACTGCTTGTTTTCGAATGCATTTAGTATCTGTTGTACAACTCTGTGGCATTGCTCTGGAATCGAATTTTCCTAAAGTCAGAGAAAACTTAAATTTAGTGAAGAACTATCAATTGATGCGAATTTTGTTGAATGTTTTACGTTATATCGTCTATATGCTAGTTGGTTAAGCCTTTGGTAATATCATTTGGATACGCTATTTGATTCGATTTTTCGTTATGTTAATTAGTTATAATGAGAGGAGCTCGGCATTGGCCCTTGGGGCAGTGACAAGCCAATTACTTTTTAAAAATAATTAAGTTTAATGTTTTGCTATGTTTTTCGTTTACGTCCGTTGGATACGACATTTTACTATGTCTTTTTTACTACGTCATTTGGTTGCGTCATTCGTTTAGGTACGTTATTTGGTTACGTTACCTTCTTATGAAATTTCTCTATGTTAGCAAGCTACTCGAACCACTCGTGCTTAAGGCTTAAGGCCGATTAAGTCTATGAACCGATACGAAAGCCGTTCAAAGCGATTTGAAAATGGAATGAGCGACTTTTTTAAGCTAAGTATAAGACATTATTTAAGCTATAAGCCTGAAATTTGGAGAGTAGGTTGGAATTATGGAGTTATATATTTAAATGGTTTAAAACTAGCTTAGAGCCATATCTCAAAAAAATATTTAACTTTCCAAATCAAATCTGTGCCTCAAAAAGGTTGAACAAGTTCAAATGTTGATAACGATTTTCAGCCTGTTAAAACTTGAAAACAAACGCTCTCATAAGAAACACAAACACTTCAAAGGACAAGAGTATACAGCTAGTAAACCTATAAAACATGCTCAATCAATATTAAACAAATTTCATTTCCTCAAACTTACATCCCAAAATACATTTTCGAGTTGACATAAATACTTAATGGAAATGCTGTGTCAAGCCTCTTCCTCTCCGCATTTTGTCACCTCATTCCCGGCCAGCATGTCAAGCAAAATCAATTGCATCTTATTTGCCAATCTTATCGCTGGCCAGAACCTAATTGACTTATGGCCAAGAGAAGAGGTGCAAAAGCAGTGTCATCTTGGGCACGGTGTACGCCCAAGTTGATCCACCCATCACACGTTGGAATATACATACATACATAAATTATCTTTATTGGCAGCATGTCCAGGCAATCACCTGACAAACGAGTCATTCAATCAGCCTCTGCTCTCTCTCCCTGCCAGCCAAAATGAGGCCTGTTAATTGCTGCAGCTCCAGACTAACTGGCCGCCGCATCGTAAATCAATGGGGAATCCATCAAAATGCGATCATTGTATTGAGATTGCAACTAAGCTCGTCCCCAGTCCTTCACGTTTCTCGTACACAACATAATTTCAATATTTTCGCAACCACGGAGAGATGGATGGGCCTGGCTGGATGAGGTTGGACTGGGCTGGTGTGGGGCTGAACCAATTGACAACTTAATCCTGCGACATGTCAGTAGAGGCTCAAATGAGATTTACGCTGACTCGCTCGCTCGCTCAGTCAACGCTTGGCCCATTTGTGTTGACTCAATGAAAAGTTGTAGCGATTTTTCAACATGTTGTCTGTGGCTTATTGCTGGGCCGCAAATGTACGCTGTGATTGACAAAGTACAAAGGTGTAATTATTTTTCATAAAATTGTTGCTTGTCGCTCAACGCTGCGTTTTGAGGTTTTGCAGTTTGTTGTAAGATTTCAATCAATTTGCTGCTGCTGCTGCTGCTGCTCCCCACCGATCCTCAGCCCGTACAATTATGTCAACGGGCTAGCAAGCGCATAAATTACCCCAGAGAGCGCTCGCCTAGAGCGGCTAAGAGATCGGCGTGCTCAAATGAACGTCAACTGTGTCGCCATCGAGACCAACAAATGCAAAGTCTACCGTGGCCCGGGACCCATAAATCTTAACTTTGCGGCGCGTTACTCATGCGCCGTGGAGTGGAGCTAGAGACGTAGCCGTAGGCTGTGCTTGCTTTGGCGTTGCCTGGGAAATGTTTTATAATCGCATTGCGACTAATTATCGTATCGGAGAATTATTATGGCGAGCATGAAGAAGATTTGCAAATTGCGTGCTCGCAATTCTTTGACTAAGTGATTAGATTTGATTTGGGGCGTGTTTGTGAAGTTGGTTCTGTGCCTCAAGCAGAGCATGGTACACCAGTACCCTGCAAATGAAGTTTAAAGGGAATATACGGGTGTGTCCCAGAAATGTATAGAGATTTGTGTATAAACGGTTTCATTTCGAAATAAAACTACTTGCCTTAATATGTGAAGTGTCTTTAAAATGCTAGGCTACTAGATTTATGAAAAGAGATTTGAAACCGACTGCCAAGGCAAAGCAGATTTGATTAGTACGGTTTGCGTTACCTAAAATCTAGTAGCCGACATTATTCTTGTCAGTTTGCATATAAAGCCCTCCTAGTTAAATTAAAAATCTCATCGTTTATACGAAAATCTCTAGAGATTTCTGGGACACACCCGATAGTGTGGGATGTTTTGGGATTTATATACAAATAGGAAAATTTTGAAAGTATGTTGGTTGGTTTATGAGTAAGTGAACCAAAATGAGTTGCACAAGTGAATAGTTTCTTCTTCAATTTTATTTTTTGTTCATTGACTATTTGTCTATGCCAAGTTCCACGTTAGGGTTACGGTCAAGCCTTACTAATTGCTTGTTATAGCTGCATTCCGCGCTTCAAGGTAAGCAGATCGACGTCGGCTTGCTGTATATAGGTTCTGTCTCCACTAATGGGTAACTTGCCTTCAGTTAAATTTTAAGAGAGAAAAATTAATTTTTTTCTTATTTTCCTATCTCCATTATCTCCATAGCCTCCACATCTCCTTTAAATGGATAGCTAGAGGGCAAAAGTAGTGTGTTTAATCACTATTTTGTGAGCTGTAAGATTCATTTTTCTAGCGTGTTCGGGAAGGTTTGATTTGCAAACAGAATTTACGAGGTTTAAACGATGAGCTAAGGGCTTTCTTGATTAAGATATCACGGTGGAAAGACTTGCGCCGAAACAACGTTTGAGCGTTGCAACTGGTATCTACCTATTTGCCATTTTGACTATTTCCACCAAATACAGTGCACCACACACACCCCGCCCCCCCCCGCCCCCCCGACCCCGTATCTGAGCCTCAACGCTGGGCAGCCCCCACCAACTAAATTTTGTATGGTCTTGAGTTGCCGGATCCACTTTACCGTTGTCACACACCATTTTGGCTTGGATAATCTTTCTTTTGGTGACCGCATTGCACCCACCACCAGTTTGGTCGGTTGGGCTGGTGGCTCTTGGACCGTCTCTTCAAAGATGATGACGTACGACTGTGTGGTAGCGCTACCGTGTGTATCCAACTTTTTACTGCCCAAGCGACTTCTTGGCTCACAAGATGGTGCCGCACACACACGCGCACAATGGACTTATTGAGAGGGAGTTCGGTGAACATTTTATTTCACGCGGGACCGGCACCCGCCATCTGCGATTTAACGCCTTTAGACTTTTTTGTGGGCTATGTTAAAGCTCATGTCTATACGACAAGCCCGCTTTAATTACGCATTGGAGACAACTTGAAGCATTTATTGGTGAGAACCGGCCAAATGTTGGAAGATATGCCAAATTGACTTAGCGATGACCTTTGAGGCGCAGTCCTGTCAACATTTGCATGAAATAATCTTCAAACATTAAATTATATGGACCTTACTAACGATTCAAATAAAGATTTCTTCATTTTTCTGATTTTGTGTTTTTTTTTTTTAACTTTCCTATAGCTCCAAAAAATCACCCTTTATAAGGTTAATTTGGTTGGAACTCATCAGTGGACACATATATCGAACTGCACCAATTGGTTATTCCATTAACCGAAGGCTTAAAAGTTCGTAGTTGAACTATGCAAAAACCAGGGATGCAAACCGGTTCTGAACCGAACCGAACCAAGCCGGAACCGAACCGCTAATTCGGTTCAGTTCGGTTCAGTTCGCTGACGAGTCTCAAGACGTAAAAATTTTTGGAATTTTGATTGGAGTGGCCGGGTGGCTCAGCGGCTAGTGTGCGCGACCGCTGTGGAAGAGGTCGTGGGTTCGATCCCGCCTCGGAACATCTAATGAAAAGTTTTTTCTTTGAATAAAACTTAACACCGGGTCACGCCTCTCTGCTGTTGGCGCCAGCTTTGTAGTAATTAGCCATGAAAAGCTTCTCAAACTGCCGTTCGGATTCGGCGTTAAACTGTAGCTTTCTCTTGTGCGAAAATTAGAAGCGCACAAGCCAAGAGATTGAGAGAACCTCGGCTTTGGCCCTTTGGGGCTGTGTCAACTTGACAAGCCATTTTTACTTTTTTTTACTTTTACTTAATTGAGTTGCTACGATAAGTCCTTATCGATGCCGGATTTGTGAAACATGTGATCCCGTACACCTCCTATAATTGTAGACCGACCTCTTAATATGCCTGTCATAAGTCAACATTCATTCTTTGAAAGTTGCTAATCGATTTGTTTGCGTATCTCATTTCCTTTACGGGACGATATTCTCATAAGACTGTCGAGTTTCGAATTCAATTTCGAAAAGTCAAATATTCACTTAAGAAATCATTACATTTCAAACACTTTAGCAAAACTTCTGGGAAAAGACACTATAGGTGAGCTTTAGGTAAAAAGTTTTTCGGTTTGAAATAGCTTTCTCTAAGACAACTTTTAATATTTTAAGCATTAGCTAGACCAAATAGAGTTGGTTCAAGCAAAAACCCAGGGTGTATTACCTCTTAAATCAAGAACTAATATTGTATAATGAGTTCGAACCCAAAAGACCAAACTTAACTTTTCATCAAATAGTTTTATAGTTTTTCTAACTACTGCAGCTTTAAAAGTAAAAAAAAAAATGACTTTCTGAACAGATTTAAGGACAATTCTGAATGTTAGACTTCAGAATGGTCTTAAGGAGTTAGGATTCAGTGGAATTAGAGGCGGAAAAGTCCGAAAAAATTACTTTCCGACCCGACTTTTGAGTAAGTTGCGACGATATACTCAAAGAAGGGCTTTAAGTGCTGGAATAGGGTAAAATAAGGGCGAACCAAGAAACTAATGGAGTTTTTGAAACGTTTTCGGACTGTTTTACTTTCGAAACTTCGGAAAAAATACCTTTCCGCGCAGACTTGAGGGCAAACTGGGACTTTATATTTAAGGCTTGAGACTCGACGAAATTAAAGACGATCCTAGAACAGAAATGTGATTTTGGCAACTTTTCGGACTGCTTTACCTTCGAATATATGGAAAAAATAACTTTCCGAACAGATTTAAGCAAAATTAGGGACGTTATCCTTAAGTACACGCTTTAAGGTTTCAGAATTAGGGGAATCAAGGGCGTTCCTAAAACAGAAATGAGATTTTTGATATTTTTTTAAACTAATCCATGAAAATACCGGTTTTGTTACACCTAAGGATGGGCTTTCAGGGTTGAGATTTGACAGATTTTCGACATCCAAGAACATAAATTGCGTTGCGAGTTCCTTCTGGTGCAGATTTGAGGAAAGATTGGGATTATTTGAGAAAGTGGAAATTGGCCTTTATTAAATATATAATGAATTATTACTGAACCCCTGAACCGAAACTGCGGTTCAGTTGTAATAAGTCGTACCCTTGGTTGAAAAACTGCTTGAACCACTGAACCGAACCAGTCCTTATTTCCGATCGGTTTGCATCCCTGGCAAAAACGAAAATGAAAATCAAATAAAATGGAGTCGCATAATATTTTGCATTATCTTCGTTATTTCCATACAATTTGGGTATATTTTGGGTCGACCGCTTGTTTGCGAAAACACATGCGACTATCTCCTTTTACAAATCAAATTAAAATTTCCAACCAGGCAAAACTAATATGCCCAACCAATTTCAGTTTCTCAACCCCACAAATCGCCAATGATCATGTTTACTGCTCTCTTCTCGCATTTACTATTTGATTAACCAGCGTTGCAGTCATTCCCAGTGTCCAGTAATCGCCATCTACTGCCAACTCCTACCCCTTTTGGACCCCGGTCAAAAAAAGAGCTGAGTCTCTGGTGATTTGGCTTGTTGTCTTAAGGCATTTTATTTGGCGCCATAAATCTATCAACGCGTGCGCGTGCGCAAACACTGAAGCTGTACAGATCGTAGCTGGACCTCAGTCTGGTATCTGTTGGATTCCATGTACATGCTGATAGGCCAGTCGGCCAGGCCGAGCCAGCGAAGATTTACGGCTGGCAAAGGCATTGGTTCAGGGAGGGAGAGCCAGAGAGAGAGTATTTTAAGTTTATGATACGAAAATCAGATTGCTTTATTGTATGCGAAATGGATCGATGATCGTTGTGGCCGGCTAGGAAGGCAGTCATGCAATTGGATTCATTTATATTTATGATTTGTGAATTGGTTTTTATGATGATGTTATTTGTGTGTGCAATCCAGACGGAACTATTACATTTTTACGGTCTGGGGCCGGGCTAAAAGTGTGAATTTGCCACTTCATTTGAGAGCTTGTAAAGACATAAATTACGGATACGGATAGCTGGGGGGTAGCCACCGCAACGCGGTTACTTAGCTCAATTTTTTATGACCATGTGAAAGTGTTAAGCATTAAAGTTCACGTAGAGTCACAGAAGTCAACGTCAAAACAACAGCCAACCGAAGTGGCGCACCGGCCAGAAGAACAAAAAAAAACGTACAATTTATTAATGACTTATCAAGGATAATTTGACAATGGGCTATAAATCAAACAGCGTAGCGCGCAGGCGGCACAAAACTGGGCGTGTGGTTTTCTGGTACGGAGTATGACAGTGAGCCAGCAGAGAGAAACCACCCAGATCCAATGGAATGCTCCAACGGCAACTGGCAAATGCGAAATGTGATGCGGACCAGCATCCAAATTGGATGCCCAGCTGTGTGTAGTTCCAGACTTTGCCATAACTTAACACCTTCGTTGGAGTCTCGAGCTGGCAACGCAGTCAAATGCATTAAAACGCCCCACATATGCAGGGAAATATGTGTATATAAATGCAGCAGGGATACTCAGGATATAAAATTATGTGGAAATTATTTACTTAAGAGAATGCACTTAAACTGTGTTTGCTCATAACTCAATAGTTAATAGGTTTTCAGTAGAATTCAACGAAGGATTTTAAAATGAAATAAAAAAAATTTTTTGCTTTTAATTGATTTGCGAAATGTGTCAGCACTTTAAAGGAGTCAATTCGAAGTCCGAACAAATTTTAGTGTCGTTACCCATCAAAAAATCCCTCAATCCCTGGAACGTCTTTATCATTCGCATATTCTTATTTTATATACTTTTACACAATTCTACAAAGTTTTGTCAAAATCGGATGACTATAGCATACAGCTGCAGTACGAATGATAAGTCATAAAAGTAGTTCTAGTGACAAAAACTTGTTTGTTTTAAATGGGATCGCCTCCAAATTTCGAAATTGTTAGTTTGTTATGCAATCGGACATCTATATAGTATAGCTCCCATTGAAAAGTAACGTCCGAAAAGTAGTATTAGCTAGAAAAATATTTTTGATTTCATGGAAGCTGCAAGGGTATACAAAACTTCGGCCGAGCCGAAGTTAACTTTCCCCTATTTTCTTATATATCTTTGAAAATGAGTTTGAAGCTGATTGAACGAAGCACAAAAAAGTTTCCAACAACAGTTTTCGCACCTTATTACTTACTTTTAGCATAAGATAAAACTACTGTGAAAAATATAGCTTACTATATCTAATGATTTGTGGCTGTGCAAGAGGCAACAGTCAGTCAGTTTGTACTCTCTCATACACAGAGAAAACCAAATTAGCTACACGCCACTTGTAGAAACGACAATCCTAAACGAAACGCAGTTCACCTTGCAAAATCTCACACGAAAATGTAGAAATCAGAAAGCTACACGTGGCGTTTAGAAAAAACTACACGAACGTGCAAAAATAAAAGAGTGCGAAATGCGGCGTGGACAAATTCATGACAAGAGAAAATCAGCGTTTTTTCAAAGTACTTCAACATTTTTCATTAAGCTTTCTGAATTCCACACGGAAATGTAGGTTTTCTACATTAACGCTTAGATATTGAGAACCTACACGTGCGTGTAAAAATTCTATCAGTACAGCTCAAAATCAGTACAGAAAAGTTACATATTTCGTCTAGAAAACTGTTTTTCACACGTGCCGCGTAGGTTTTTTAAACAAGCGTTCAAAATTTCAAATGCTAAATGCTACATTTAGAAAATCTACACGAATCGTGTAGCTCATCGTCGCTGGTCGCTTCCCTTTATAACTGTGATTTGCGGCGAGTGCTTATATAGTCGTATGGGCTTAGCTGCCGGCAATTGTGTGTAAGTTCCCTAGACAAGGTAAGTAAGTTGAGCGAGTTCGAATCCCAGACAAGGTAAGTCACAAATAAGAAAAAATTAAATTGTAAGTTTTTCGGAAGGGAAAGACCCTACCCTCTTTGTGCCCCTTCCTCTTATTCCTCCCCACACTACCATCATCCACACATTCCCTTGTGTAAATAGTATAGTTCAAAGTAGAATTTTTTTTTATTTTTTATATGTGCTAAACGTGGCGTGTAGAAAACCTAAATGCCGCATTTAGAAATGAAAATCCTAAACCTTTATGTAGAAAAGCTTCACGCCGCATTTAGAAATGGAAAAGCTAAACATGGCGTTTTGAAAAGCTACACGCCGCATGTAGAAATGAGAAAGCTAGACGAGGCATGCAGAAAAGCTACACAAACGTTGTGGGTTGAAAATACCTGTGAAACGTGTAGAAAAACTAGGTACATTTTCGTGCAGTTTTTATATATTTTTTTCTCTGTGTATATTTAGATATCATAACAAAAAAATAGGGGTCCACCCTTGCAGCTTTCATTGAAACCAAAAAAGTTTTTCTAAGACTACTTTTTGGACATTACATTTCTATGGGATCTATACTATAAATATGTCTGATTTCGATTTAACTTGGTGAAATCATGGAGAAGCATAATACACTGTTAATTACGAAATTGGGAGGCGATCCCATTTAAAACAAAAAGTTTTTCTCACAAGAACTTCTTTTTCGACCGATCATTCATACTGCAGCTATATGCTATAGTCATCCGATTTCGACCAAACTTTGTAGAATTGAGTAAAAGGATATAAAATAAGTGTATACCAATAACAAGGACGTTTTCGTTAAAAACAAAAAAGTTTTTCTCACTAGAACTAGTTTTTCGACCGATCGTTCCTATGGGAGCTATATGCTATAGTCATCCGATCTCGACCAAACTTTGTAGAATTGTGTAAAAGGATATAAAATAAGTGTATACCAATAATAAGGACGTTTTCATTAAAAACAAAAAAGTTTTTCTCACTAGAACTAGTTTCTCGACCGATCGTTCCTATGACAGCTATAAGCTATAGTCATCCGATTTCGACCAAATTTAGAGAAATTATGGGAAGGCATAGTAAACTAAAAAATACGTACTTTGGAGGCGTTTCTATTAAAAACAAAAAAGTTTTTCCCTTTAAGACTATTTTTTCAACCGATCGTTCCTATGGCAGCTATATGCTATAGTCATCCGATCCGGCCGGTTTCGACAAATGTGCAGCGTATTTGCAAAGTTTGGTGAGGATAGCTTTAAAACTGACGGAGGAGATAGCATAGAAACAGACGGACAGACGGACAGGGCTAAATCAACTCAGCTCGTCGTGCTGATCAAGAATATATATACTTTATGTGGTCGGAGATGCTTCCTTCTATGCGTTACAAACATCCGGACAATTTTATAATACCCTCTGCAAGGGTATAAATATGTGGGAACCAGCAAATGCAAGTGGAAGTAGCGGAAGGTTTTTATTCAATCATCATTAAATATTTGCATTTTTCCCCCTCAGCTTTTAAATCATAGAAAAGACTCTTAATAACTACCTCCCATTCTACTGAGTAACCCTACCAATTGGCCAAAACTTGACAATATACTCACACTCTCCGACCCTGACCACAACGCCACATGTGAGAGACACTCCATTCGGTTGATTATCCAAGTATTCATACATATTTTTTGCACTTTGGTTTTTCTCGCTGTTTTTTTTTTTTCGTTTTTCTTTGTCAGTCGCATACATAAAATATGATTGCGTTTTCATTTGTATCTACAAGATTGAATTTCTCTTAGGCGCGCGAGCGAGTTTATGAGCTTGTCAATTTTCGTTTTATTTATTTATATGCCCATCAAAGCCGACTGAGACTCGAGCACTGCTTGATTTCATAATAATCAGAATGCCGGGCGGAGTATATTGAAAATGGAGCCATGGTCTGGCACTCTATCCTATTCCCATTCAGAT
This sequence comes from Lordiphosa collinella, assembly GCA_018904265.1. Taxonomy (NCBI): domain Eukaryota; kingdom Metazoa; phylum Arthropoda; class Insecta; order Diptera; family Drosophilidae; genus Lordiphosa; species Lordiphosa collinella. The sequence continues at coordinate 42,665 of JAEIFV010000675.1, forward strand.
CAAAGTGTACCGAAGCCAGAAGTCATTGTTGTTGTTGTTGTTGTTGCTGTGGTGGTTGCACAGCCTCACCTCACCTTAAGCTTGTAACATTTTATTGTAATTAAGAACATGTAAGTTGTAAAGAGGAGTCGTAGCCCCACCTTATATGGTTGTCTCCTGTCGCTGTCCCCCATCTACATACCCGCTCCCTACCCCGCCCCCTACCCCTTCGCCATACCAATGCTGACTCGTGTCTCGTTGCGTTTGCAAATTTGTGGCGATGTCAAGAGGGCGAGCCAAAGTCAATTGCATTCTTAACCCTTCTGGGCCATGATCAGCCAAGCAAACAACAAATAACAGTACAACTCTAATTAAAAATTAACACACTTCTGCGACGCGGCGGAGCGGACAACAAGCATTCGTTTAATCAGACAAAAATCAAGTCTATTATGGACTTCTTCTCGGCCAGCTCGGCAGATTGGCTGTATCTGCATGAAAAACGTATAAACAGCGTCTCATTTGAAGTCATCATTAAAAACGACGAGCGATGCACCGGCCGGCAGGCAGGCAGGCAGGCGGTTCCGATCCTTCCACCAACACTTTGGCCACACTCAGAAAAAAATTAAGTCAATATAACGAAGTAAGGTTAGAAAGGAAACAATATACTTAAATCAAGAATTTTCTTACAAAAAGTTATTGAAAATATGAAGAAAAAAGCGTTCTTAATATAAGTCAAAATTTCTTTGATTGAGTAAGAAATTAACTAACTGGTTCGTTGACTTTCTTTAATGGTAGTTCGTAGATTTCATGTTCTTTGTTTAAATTAAGACTTAGAAATCTTCGAAACTAGCCTAAGATATTAATGGGCTTTCATTAAGAAGCAGTTTGTACTATTAGATAATACTTTAACAGAAATCGCCAAAAGTTGCTGAACACTTTAAGGTTGTCTCCAAAGATTAGGCAGTATATAGAGGGAGGTAAAAAACTTCCACTTCTTTGACTTTCGAGCTTTCCAAGTGTGGTTCGTCATGGATTTCAAAGATAGAAACTTCGATTAATACATAATCGTATCATAAATGAGAACATTTGTACTTGATTATTTTTCCAAGTGCAGACTCTTTTGGCCAGGCGACTGCCAAACACGGCGCACACTTGAGGCCATGTAATCAACGTTTGCTTACTTCATTTAGCGCGCCGGCAGAAGAAAAGCGAAACATGCATACAATCAGCGTTGGCCAGACAAATGAACGTGGGGCAGGAGGCAGGAGGAGATGCCGATGCAGAGCTCCAAAGGAGCTTGGACTTCGCTTAGACTCGAGTCAAGCTTGAAGTTTTGCGGACCTAAACTCTGTTGTAGCTGTGGCAACTGCGCTTGTTGGCAATGATGTATTTTTGATTTCGTATCTTATATTACCAACAACAAGCTGCAGCAACAACGGCAACAACAACTTCAACAGTGAATGCCAAGTGTGACTCCAGAGAGAGAGAGAGAGAGAGATGGAGACGGGACCACAAAAGTTGATTTCAGAATTTTTATTTTTTGATTGTGATGATTGCGCATTGAAATTTGATACATTTTGGCCTGGTCGGGAGGCTGATGCCTGTGACTGCAGTTGTTCTTCTCGTTGTTGCTGTTGCTGTGGCATGCAAATATGTTGGCTAGTCGACAAGGCATGGCCATTGACTGCAACTACTAAACAGCAACAACATTAATAAGATTGGCATCTGCTGCTCGCAGTTCAAATGTAATTTCTCATCAACCCAAGTGGGCCTGGGTGTGGTGCCTCCTCCTGGTTCTGGGCAATGTCCTGGTCAATGATTGCATTTGACCATGGAAGATAAGTTTTGCTGTGTGTTGGTTGATGGGGATGTTGTGGGATTGGGTTGGGTGGGTGGTTGCAAGTTGATCCGGTAGCTGGTTAAGCTTGTTACTGGCAATTGATAAGCCAAAGAAATGACAAGATTGAGAGAAGTGCCTGAGGGGTTTTTGAAAGGTACAAAATGGCTGTCCTTTATTTGTGAAATGAATGACAAAGAATATATTGTTTGTAGCAAATAATTATGCATCGAATTTCAATCGAAGGATGCATGAATATGTGGAGGGTGGTGTACAGAAGCTATAGTGTGCAAAAACCGTATTTCGGGGTAATGACCGATCCATCTTCTTTACCAGCTTTTGAAGTTATAGCCCTATAGCCTAGAAGGAGTAATTAAAGATGCTTCTAAAGATAAAAGATAGTTTCCAGTTTGTCTAAAAGTAACAGAGAAGTTAAGACTTCCTAAGAGGAAAATGCTATCTTGCTCCAGTAAAATAGGGGATCCCAATTCAAACTACGAGGAAAAAATACGATAATAAAGCTTCAGAGCTGGTTTTAGATAGGAGGTTTCAAGTAAAAAGCAGCAAAAATACTTTAAAAACAGGGATGACGAATTTTAAGACGTCAAAAAGAAAAACCAGAAAATCCTTTAACCAACTTTAGTTTAATTCAAGGGAAACCACTCATTAAACCAATTGATACTTAGCCGTATGGATGTAGCCTTAAGGAAGACTTGACAACCATTATAAAACATTTGATCCCATACATTTTCTGCAATTTCCCATCGAAAATTGCTTAGTGTTTTTTGTGAATATCCAATTTGCTTTACTGGACGATATGCTCAATATTCTGTTGTACTTCTTGATCTTAACTAATCCAACATTATCCACCAGATTATTTTCCTCTCAATTCAATCGAATAATGGTCTGTTTTCGCTTTAAAATCTTAATGGCCGAAGTCTGAATATACAACTTCATATATTTGCGACAATAATACAAAGATTTTAAAGCTATTCAAATGTTTTCTGAGAATTAAGTTTGGAAAGTGTGCGAAAAGTCATATATTCACTTAAGAAATAATAATATTCGAAATTTCGAAACTGCAACAGTCCTTCATAATATTAATAATAAATACAGAGTGAACCGCTGAACCGAACCGAAGCCGCGGTTCAGGCGGCTTAAAAACTGTTGTTATTTTTGAGCGGTCTAGATCCCTGCTTTAAAATGACAAAATGAGGAGGCAAAGCTTACTTCCTTTGTCTTAATACCCTTGTAAGTCCACGTTTTGATATTCCGATTTAGAACCAATTTTGCAAGATCCCAGTAGTTTTTTTTGTGCCAGGTGCTGCCGAAAGCAAGTCCTCAGGTGACCGGATCGGCACTGTACCCCCGGACGCTCATACAAATATAGTTAACCATCCGGAGGTGACCTAAGGGCAATCATCGGAATGGCCGATCAGATATTTCTTTAACGAACAGGGTCAACTAAGAACCAATGAAGCCATCGGCTTGGGTATTTCGTTAACCGCCGGCGTCTGCTTGGGATAACCGACGCCCGGCAGATCCGCACGTAGCTCCAAAGAGCCAAGCCGAGCTATCTCCTTCTCAATCTTTTGGCTAGTGTATTTATCATTTCGAATTTTTGCTCAGCAGGCAGTTACACTACCCGCTGCACCACACCAGGCCACAATAAGTACGTCCAGATAATTGCTCTTTCTGACTACTTTATATCTTTTATCAGTTATTTTCCAATGATTCGGTATTGTTCAGCAATCGATCATAAAGTTGGGAAGCTCGCCAGCAGCACCGTCATCCGTATATGTTAGTACTTAAAATAAAATACAGCACAGCAGCCATTCACCCTACCCTCTGCATGACAAACATACGGACAACTTTGAAATACCCTCTGCAAGGGTATAAAAATACAAATTATATACAGCACAAACAAAACACATTTAAAAGAAGTAGTAAATAATGGTGCGCGTTATTCTATGGAAGACTACAAACATTAATGAAATAGTGAAATCAACCAATCTTTTTTATTTCATTCTTTTGGTTGATAATACCGTCTGGCCGATGCATGGTCTATACCGCCTGCCGTATGGCGAGCTCAAACAGCCTGCCGTACGACTAGTCAGTTTTACCGACCGCCAGGAACCAGCTTCCGAATTTGATGACATCCCATATAAAATCAGGTATGGGAGCTGGTATGACGGGGGGCGGCGGCAGTCAGGAATCGGTCGACTTTTCCAGCCGGGAGGCGACAAAAAAAACTACTGGGATATCCGAATATAACAAAAACAAAATATATTAGCCGAGGCGATCTAGCCTTGTACGTCTGTCCTTATGAACAAACAGATCCGTGGAAAGGTAGAGTTTATTAGGATTTTTTTAAATAATCTTAAATTTTTGCCTCGCCACCGCAAATCGTTAAATTGGATCGTCATATCTCCCACAGTTTTATAGGTAGAAGGTTCGTAGCTTCTGGGCATATTTAGTAATCGGAATTCTTTATCGATCCTCAAGGAATTGTAAAGATCGAATGAACGATACTCGAGTTATAAGAAAAACAAAAATTATGGTCAGCACCGTTGGTAACGGTGTTGGGCAGCACTTCACAGGTACAGAGTATATTATAGTCGGGCTTGACCGACTTCTTTTCTTGTTTCTTTGAATAACACACCCGGCCAATCTCATTGCTGTTGCGCCATCTTTGGAGAAATTAGCCATGAAGATGCTTCTCAAACTGCCGTTTGAATTCGGCGTTAATTTGTAAATCCCTTTCTCTTGTGGGAAAAATAGAAGCACACAAGCCCAGAGATTGGCAGGAGCTCAGCTTTGGCCTTTTCGGGGCTATGTCAAGCCATTTTATATTTACATCACAAATTATGGCACTAAACAACATTTAAGCCGTTTCACAGACTTGTGACGTAGCTAATGTCAATTTACTGATCGACACTATGCGATTTCCTTAAGATTTGTGGAAAAACGATCATTTTAATTTAGGCGACGATACAATTAGGATAATCCTCATGATATTCTTAGTACGCTGCAAAAAATTTTATTATGAGATGGCCATAACTTTCGGAGAAATTAACTTGTAAAGAAACAAATGCAAATTTTATATTAACAATGATTTGACGACTAATAATCGTAACAAAGTTCGGGCGCAGACCGTTTTGTTTTTACGAAACACTCTTGAATACCCGGCGTCGCCCGGGTCCTTATGATTCTTATGAGAGCGATTATATTCAAGATAGTGCTGGCTGCAAATCGATATAAACTTTTGGACCGTTCGATCTTTTCGTATTTACCCGTCTCCAAGGTTTCATAGCAATCGGACAATTTGCTAATTTCGCGTTTTTTAGACCATATCATAGACATAAGACATAGCCTATGACTTTTTCCTGATCGAAATGACATTCGTCCAAATCTCTACAATAAATAACCACGTTTTTCGACGTTTTAATAATAACCATCAGCCCAGAATTTCTCTAGAATATTCAGAACACCCGACTGTGAAAATTTAAATGTCCAAATCGTTAAAGTAGGGTGGAAATGGGAGCATGGATTTATGTATAGATTATCGGAAATATCAGTAAGTTATGTAAAGTTAAGCTTAATTTTATATTGGACATAATTTTATTAGATCTGATCTTCCCACTTTTTGAAATCACTTCAAAGCCATCAGCGAATTAATACTTCTTAAGTTTAGGTTAGTCATTGTAGATCTAAGCTATTTTTGGCCCAATCGTAAATCGCTTTACTTCGGAAAAAATTTCCCTCACATCTGAAAAGGGAAGGCTGAAACGATTTTAGGCTATTGGATACAGGGACCCCTCTTCTACTTCTAGCCTAGGTTCTTCAAAAAGATTGATATTTTTAGCTAACAATGGTTAAAAAGATTCCCCATTGAACCCTTATTGGGTTTAGATCTGGGCTGATCGCTGGCTTCTCCAATACTGATATACTGTGTGAATTGAGGCGTTGTTTTGTTGTAATTTCCATTTATTTCCGTACAAATCTTCAGCAAAATAGATAGATCTCCGCATTTGTTTGAGTTGGTATAAAGCAAACCGAAGCCTTTTCAGCATGTACTAAAGCTGAACAAACCATGATCACTGATTGGGCCAAAACTTGATGCACTCGTCTTTTAGATACCTTAAGAACTAGCTGGCACTTGTTCTCTATGAGACATGTTTTTTTGGAACTCGAGACGACGAATTTGCCGTTCACATTTCTGTCTCTGGTGGTCAGTCTGGCAGAGCGTTTAATTTTACCTAAGTATCGGGATTGTATAGAAACTTGGCGGTTGTTTTTCGATTTCGATTGAATCTGCTAGCGATATGTTCAGTTTTGGAGCCAGCTTCCCTCGATCACGCACGTATGGTCACTCCGAATTCTATTTATCCGCTCATAAAGCGGCACCTCTAAATCGAGGTTTTCGGCGAAAAACGAAGGCCTGGCAAATGAATTTTTGATGTTTGGGAGCAAAAATATATTTTTTTTTGCTGATTTCATATGAGGGAACTACGTGGTTCGGGCTGTAAGCAAAGTTGGCTGTAAAAATCTTAGTGAAATCCTAACCAAAATTTGATAGTGAATACCGAACTTTTGACTTAGTAACCGAAGTAACTGAAGTTATCGGGCCAATATTGCGCCCTTAGTCTAATCTATTTCAATATCAAATCTTTCCCCTTTAACAATATTAATTCTTTCATTCTGATCAGCTCATTTAGACACAGATTCCCTTTGCTGTCCTTTTTATGGACTTCAATTCCTCACCTGCTTGTCATGTTTATGAAACGAAACCCTTTTCCGTTTTATGATGATGGTAATGTGTCACCTGTTCCACTCAGATAAAGACACCAATTCTCTTGCCAACAATCAAGTCACAACAAAACTCATGGCAACATTTGGTCAATTGTCTCGTTTACAAATTGGCCAACGCAGCGCAACTCATTTTCATAAATGCAATGCGAGTTGGCTGCTCCGGGTTGCATGTGCGCCCAGCTATATACCCATTTCCATTCTAGTGGACGCTGCTGCCATTATCGTGCCACTTCGTACCGCCCCCCTGTGCCCCAGCGCACAACAAAAACTACTTACTGGTGCTGCCGCTGCCGTTGCTCCACTCGTGCGGCGGCGTCTGTCACTGGCTATTCCCAAAGGTGCAAACAAAGTGATTATACTTAGCTATTGTTCCGACTGGTTCGTCGTTTCAGTTGTGCGAATGTAGGGCGGCGAGGGCCGGAGTCGTGGGAGTTCAGGTCCAAGGAGTGCGTGTGGTGCGGGCAGTTTATTAATTGAAATGTTAGTGCAGCGCAGCGGCAGCAGCAGCTCCTAAATAATAGATTTGTATCGAGAATTGTGGCAAGCAGATACCACAGACACACACACATACATACATACATACAGCCCGATATTTGATGCTCATTAAGTTAAGTGGTTTTAGTTTTTCCCCAGTCCATTTTGCAATTTATGTACTTGGTGCTCGTAGTTTGGTGTTAGCTGGAGCAGCTCGCTGGGACGGTCGGGGCCGGAGACGGAGGCGGCTCACCAAAAAGGTTCGAAGATGAATTGATGCTCGTTTATTTTAATGCCCTGTCGCCGCAGTGGGTCGCACAGATGTCTCAGCGTCTTCCCCCGGCCGCCACTTATTAGACATTAGCTCAGTTCAAAATTCGTGACTTTTTTTGTGGGACGCTTTTGTGTCCAATCCGATCCGGCTCCAATTGTGTGGGGCTTTTGGCTTTTGTGTAAGGTGCACATTAGTAGTAATTTTTAATGGTTTACTTTTTCGTCCACTTTGTTCGTTGGCTGTGAACGGTTTTTTATTTAAATTTGCTGGTGTTGTTTCTGTTGCTGCTCTACGATTTTAGTGGTTTATTATTTAAATGAGTTTTTAGTTCTGCGGCCAAGCCATTGTCCCCCACAAACACACAATACTACCAGACATACTTGGTATCGTTTCTTGGCTCTTCGAAATTTAATCAATTTGATTTATTTCCCCATTTCACATTGTGTTGAAAATATTGTACAAACGCATTGTGTCCATGCGTATCCATATCCATATCGTATGGCATTCAGGAAAAACAGATTTTAGGTTTCTGTTGATTTTTTGTTGGGGGGAGGGGAAGTGGAAAGGGGATCGAAATTAACATAAGCAGCCGCGGGCAAGTTGGGGAGATGAGAAGCGGCGACATTTGGCGGCGTTGATTTCTAAGCTGGAAGAGATTGCATTTCTATATTCGGAAAATTTATGGATGCTTGGAATTTCTAAAAGACTCTGTGGGTAATTGGAGCTGTCGATAGTTTGTTTTGTTGTATTAAAGTTCTCTGAAACAAAAATGAAGTTCTATTCCGAATTTTTGGTTTTTGTTTAAATTTGATTCAAAGACTTAATTATATGTCGCATTGATAGCTGATTGAAAATACGTTTAAAGAACTGTTCAGAAAAGGTCCCAATATGCATGCTGATTTTCGAAATTGCCAACTAGTACATTTCAATTCTATTTTCTTCTGTTCTTCCTAAGTCCACCGAAAAAAAAAGACATTAGCAGATATTAAGATATGACAAAATTTACATAATGGCGCGTTTATCTCCTTAAAAACTTTCTTCCATTATTTGTTGCCTGTATTTTTGGATGTGGCTGACATATGCTGCTAGGCTGTTCCAGGTGCTTCCGTTCAAATAATAAGGTGTGCCTTGGTCTCTTGTAAAACTGCACATTTCCCCAAGAAGTGCATTATATCTTCGCGTTCTCGTAAGTTGCACAGAGAGCATTCATTATTGCGATTTTGCAGGTGTGGCCGGTAGTTTAGGTTGAGCATCTCTACTCTTGCTTTAAAAATTTGCATAATTCTGTATGAACCAATATCCCGAAAGTAGTTCTTTGCATTTAGGTTATATGTTAATTGTTTGTAGCTTTGTCTCCCTGAACTCCCTCTCGCTTGAGCCTCCCATATTCTCCTTGTCCGGGCGTCTATGTTGAAAATCAATCTAGTCTGCTCCAACCTCCACAGGCTTGGGTCTTCCAGAGTCAATGGTGACTCATAATCTCTGGCCAGTTTGAGCCATTAGCCGAAAAGCTGATATTTTGACTCTAGCAGGTAATTTGTGACTATTTTTGGATAACGATTGTCTGGTATAATCCAGGATTTCAAAACATATTTAAAGTGGATGTCAAATGTAAATGAGAACAATGCAGTAAGACCAGTTTCCAAATGAATTGCGTAGTTAAGAGTATTCTGCGGTAGGTGGAAAACTCTTTTAATAAATTATCGTTCGCTCCTTTCTAGTGATCGCCTTCGCCGTCGCCTGGTACATTCTATATTTCGTGCTCATATTAACTTGCTTCCGTTTCAGCAGTCCATTCCACGTGCTACTTATTGCCACTTGTGTATCCTTTTCATATTGCTCGTTAGTGTGACACCTAGGTACTTAACTGTGTACCCGCTTGGCTCAAATTTTCGTTTTGCGCAAATCTACCTCTTCCATTCCTGACTACGAGAATTTCCGATTTTTCGCTGTTAACAGCAAGTCTCCATGTATTGCAGTATGTCTGTGTGGTGTCTATCATCTTCTGCAGTAGTTCTTTAGTCTCCGCCATCATGACAATATCATCAGCATAAATCAGCACCTTGAACTGATGCTAACCTAGATAAACTCCTCCAGGCAGATTGTCCACAATGTCATCGATATAGAGCGCAAATAATAAAGGACTGAGCAAGCAATCGGAATCCTTCCGACAGTCTTTGGCCATCCCACACCCTTGTGATGTTATTGCTGTAAAGGCTCTCCAGGATTTTGATCATTTTGGTAGATACTCCCAAGTTGTTCAACTTTTACAGCAAGCTGTCTCTATTTATTGTGTCGAAAGCTGCCTTAAAGTATATGAATAGAATAGATAGTTATTTGCTATTGCAGTAACAACGTAAGTGCAGTCGACCGCTGAATATCCTTTTCTGAAGCCCATCTGGTTTTCACTTAAGATCTGGTTTTGATTGATAACTTTAATCAAGCAGCTGAGGAGAACTGACGCAAACACCTTCGTTGCAGCATTTAAAAATGATATTCCCCTGTAGTTTTGGACTTCGTTTGGGCTTCCCTTCCTGTATGTTGGGTACAAGATGTTGTCTTGAAAGCTAGCGGGTACTTTGGTGGACTCGAAAATATTATTGAAGGCAACGGTGAGCTTTGAGATGAGCGATTCGGAGGCATTTTCATAGATTTCACCAGGGACTCTATCTGTTTCTGGAGCTTTGTTCTATTTGCTCTTCTCCAGGGAGCTTAGAATCTCCTGTTTTGTAATAACTCGATCCAGATCCTCCACTGTGATGTTGGGTAACGCGAGACTCATGGTAGCGCTATTTTCAGTTGTCGTGCAAATGTATGTAATAGGCAAAAGGAAGTATCTCCGACCCCATAAAGTATATGTATTCTTGATCAGCATAAACAGCCGAGTCGATATAGCCATGTCCGTCTGTCTGTACGAACACAAATTTTGTATGTAGACTTCTGTTATCCCTATGCAGATCAAGTCTATTTCAAATTTAGACAGGCCCCTTTCGCCAATAAATAAAAAATGTTGAATAACTGCTAAAATTTTGAAGATATCAAGCTCATATTTTGCAGTGTAGAGCATGAGCCCAATATCTACAATCTCTGAAAGTTTCATAAAGAAAATTTTTAGACTACTACTTTCTTTCAAGAATGTATTTGGGTAGACAAAAGAGTTTACTGGATTTCAAGAAAGAATATTTTGTACCTATTTTGAGATTTAATCGGCTGTGACTTAAGACTATTACAACCTAAAACAAGAAACAAGAAAGAAAGTCGGTCAAGCCCGACTATAACGTACTCTGTACCTGTGAAGTGCTGCCCAACACCGTTGCGACCGGTGCTGCCCATAATTGTTTGTTTTCATTATAACTCGATAACCGTTCATCCGATCTCTACCATTCCTTTGGCGGATCGATTATTAATCCTAATTACTAAATGTGTCCAGAAGGAACGAACCTTCTATCTATAAAACTGTAGGAGATATGACGTTTTTTCCAATTTGCTAGGGCGGGAGGGGGCGTGGCAAAAATTAAAAATAAACTTGATCTGCCTGCAAGTATAAGAAGCATAAATCCCATACATGTCAAACCTCTATCTCTTACCATATCTGAGATCTGTGCGTTCATACGGACAGACAGACGGACAGACGGACATGGCTTTTGCACAAACTTATTATACTCTATGTACCTTTGGTACAGAGTATAAAAATGTCGGTCAAGCCCGACTATAATATACTCTGTACCTGTGAAGTGCTGCCCATCACCGTTGCGACCGGTGCAGCTCATAATTGTTTGTTTTCCTTTTAACTCGAATAAAGAAACCTGAATACTAAATATGTCCAGAAGGTTCGAACCTTCTATCTATAAAACTGTGGGAGATATGACGTTTTTTCGATATTGCGGGGGCGGGAGGGGGCGTGGCCAAAAGTGAAAATAAAGTTCATCTGCCTGCAAGTATAAGAAACATATGTTCCATACATGTCAAACCTCTATCTCTTACCATCTCTGAGATTTGTTTGTTCATACGGACAGACAGACGGATATACGGACACTTTTGCGCAAACTTAAAATACTCTGTGTACCTCTGGTATCACAAGAACCTGTACCAAACCAGCACTGAAGCGTTCAATTTGCATCCTTGTTTGATTTATTTGATAGAATAAATAACAGAAAACCAGGCTATCAGTAAACTGGTAAGACAGTTGAAAGTCCAGTACTGTTATGTATAGTGAAGTTCTACATGATGGTTCCATTCTATGTTGCAAGGTAAGCGGGACATTCAGAGTAGTTCTTATGGTCACAAACTTCTTATTATAGCAATAATATTAATTAATCTTTCAAGCTTGAAAACTAAATCTAAAGCTATTTAAAGGCAAATTATTAGTTCATTTAAGGGTAAAGTGTGACTGTTCAAGGCAAAAATACCACCCTACAATAGCAAAGTACCACCAAATGTAAATCAGTCACACTGCATTGCATTTGCCTAAATTGGTGGTTTTGCTTATACTCGTATTTAATTGATTTAATTAATAAAAGTGAAAATGTAGGAGTATTTGGATGATATTTGGAGAGCAGAAGTCATGGGCAACGCCTTAGTTGGAATTTTTTTTTTTGCTGCAGGCTGCAGCCATTCTTGAATCCATTTAGCTGGGTAGGTTGCTGAAAACCTGCAAACTGTTTTGTTTGCTTCTACCCAGCTAAACTCAATCAGCTGTTAAGCGCGTCAATGTTGCGGCGTCACGAGTTTTACGCTGGGTATGAGCTAAAGCATTTAGTTTGCCTGAGGACTTGCCCAGTTAAGAGACCAGTCAGATGTTTTAGCAACCCTTTAGCAACCTTTTTTATATGGAGTTGATACCCAGTTAAATCGACTTAGCTTTTCAGAGTACTATGCTTAAATAAGAAAATTAACAATGGTATACTATAACTAAATGTATTCAATCTAAAGTACAATAGCATAATCTTTTCCAGTCAGTTGGAAACTCAAAGGTTCGGTCTGTGGACCGGTTCCTTTACTTATTGAACCTTAGGTTTTGGTTTGATACTTGGTTCATAGATTCTTAGATCACAGACACATATTTTTATAAATATTGAGACATAGCCCCCTCCATGAGATCGCAATACTTTATATGGCTGTCTTATCAAATCGTACTAAATACTGTTAATAAATTTTACGTAGTTGTACTAATTATACGTTATTCTCTTAATATCTTTACTTTTCGCTTATTTGCACTTGAGAATGATTAACACCCACTACTAGCTGACTGCTTCAAGTAACTGCCAGACAATGGCCAAATGTGATTTCCCAAAATGCAACTAAAAGTCAACCGACTATTCCCGCTAACAACTCTATGCCCATTTGGAGAGCTTAGCAAGTCGGCGCTTTAAACTGCAAAGAGCGATAAAAAAAAAACAAAACAATTGCCAATGGTGCGGCAATGGCGGACAATGGCGGTAGCAACAACAACAACAATAACATCCGAGAAGCGGTAATAAAAGTGAAATTAACAATCAACGAACGCTTTACGGTTGACATCTCACATGACAGGTTAGTAATGCGATTTAGCAGGATAAAGGACAGCCGCAAGGCAGCTGTATGGAGTTTTGTCTTGGCATGTCATTGCATTGAAAGTAGTGCAACGAAATGGCTGTCGGTAGGAGCAGGAGCCGGAGCCGGGAGTTGGTGTCGATGTCCGTGGCAACCGCACGATATGGTTTTGTGTTGTTGTTATTGTGTGAAGAGAAAGTTAATTAAAATAATGAGTTTTCGTGCAAATGTTACGTACTGTACGCCCCTCCGTTCTTCGTGTTGACGAATGTCTGGCTGGCTGTCAAATGTGCTGGAATCCACACAGTTGCTGCATAACATATTTATACCGCTTACTTTTAGAGAAATGGGGTATACTAAGTTTATGAAAACTAGTGTTAAGGGTGGTAGGAAGAATTTTCAAGCCCTTAGATCAGAATAATTGGTCGAGCTAATCGTCTGAAGGAGAGCTACCGAATTCTGTATATACAGGGTGGGTCAAAAGAAGTCACCCAATTGGAAGATGCTCTTATTTTTACAAATAGCCGCCATAGTCAGATCTGTTTTGACATTTGTGGACTAGACAGATGTAGAATACAAGTTAACAAGCCATGGATCGATATACTCCCAAGAACGCGGAATAGTCGTGAATAATCGATTTTTCGATTTAACCGATTTAACCGTTCCAGACTTTTTTTGTGGGGTTTTTTGAAATCCCGTGTTTACGTAACCAAGCCCGAGACCTTGGAAGCCCTCAAGGACAACATTACATTCGGATCTCACGAGTGCGAGAAAATGCACGCAGCCGAAGTACTGGCCGATAGTGACTGCGCCCATTTGGCCGATATCATCTTCTCGAAATGACTAATAAAATTCTAAAGATTCAAATAAATATAATCAAAAAACAGAATATACAATTTTTATTTAGAAAAAAAAATGAAAGCCAAACAACATCGGATGACTTCTTTTGACCCACCCTGTAGAGTTCTTTGGTCTGGACTAAAGCTGTAAGTTTTGATTATGATTTGGCAGGCAAGTAAAAAGAATTCCTGATTGCGTTTTAATAACACTTGGCAACTAGGTCCAGTATATTGAAGGTTTGGTAGTGATTCTAAATGATTTTCGTGTGCTAAGAAGTTGTCCATCACGTCGAGATTTTTTAGTTATTTAAGCTTAAAGTTGCTAAAAGTGCCTATTTTGACCCTTTTTAGGAGCATTTTTCGGGGAATCCATTCAATTGTTTGGACTCTCTTTGATTCCATCGGAAAGTACCACTCCTTAGCTTTGAAATGAACTGTCCCAAACAATTCTGCGATTTTTTTCAATGGAGATATACCTCTTTTAGCACTTGTGTACGAATCCAAAAATATCTTATTTATTGCTGGTGCCCCAAAGTATGCAATGGGTGGTAGAGACTCTAATATGTTTTCGTTTCCTAAAAACAGTAAAGAAGGCTGGCCATTTGTAATGAACCAGCAACTAAATTCTAAAAAAAAAACCTCACAAGGCTCTTCGGTTTCTAAGAATCTGCGCATTTTTTATATTCGTTTGTCAAATTTCATGTAATCGTCTCTCTTTAAGCACCTACAGTAATCTGCTATCATGTTAATGGGCGTATTCAGCAGATAAATCCGATTTCCGATTACTGATTTATGATTACCGATTTTACCTGCTGAATACAGTGATTGCCGATTGCGATTGATAAATTTGACAATCATGACTGCTGAGATGGAATCATTCAAAAGGTATGATTGGTGAGACCATTAACCGATCGTACGGCCAACTGTTTACCCCATAACTGGAAATGAACTGACAAACTTACAGCGTTAAAAGCCCTCAAAAATGTTACCTAAATTTTTCATTATTGTAATGTATTTTTAAACCTATCAATCAGTGTTATTCAGCAGAGAATCATAAGCAATCGCAAATCGTAAATCAGTAATCGGAAATCGGATTTACCTGCTGAATGCGCCCAATGTCTCACCTTTCCTGGTAACTTTTCTCCAAAAAGTGTGCCAAGTCCTTGTTTTCTCCGGTATTACAAAGTGGGCAAGGCAGATTTGTTTTTCGTATCTGAGGACAACGTAATAAGGTCAAGCCGAGCATTCGTCACCCATGAGATATTGCTGGTTGCCAGGTATGGCAGCTTAAGGGAAGCTGTATGGTCGAAGTATCTGTAGATTCTTGTTTGGCTGGACCAATTCCTCATCATCCGTTCCTTATGCGAGGCTTCTGTCAAAGGGCTTCCAAAATCGAGATTCTGATAGTGTTCCATTCTTCCACAGAGTTTAGACTGTCTTTCCAGTTGATGGCGAGAGTATCAGAGGTACACAGAGTATAACGGGTGACAGCTAAAAGTCTGCCAAACTTTGAGAGAGAGCGCCCCTAGCTGAGCTTTACATAAAACCTTTCGGAAAGAAATTTTTTCTCTTTGTTCTCCTGTCAACACAATTTTATGCCCCCTTGACAAAAATTTTGACAAGTAGTCGCCATCATGACGCCCGAGCAAGACCGTCTTCGTGGTCGCGTTGTGAAATTCTACGAAATGCACGCTGACAAAGGTAAAGTGTTTACAGTAAACCATTTTACCCAAGAGGTCAAGTCCAAACGCACTATTTATAGTATTTTGCAACGAAAAATAATAAAAAGAGAAGTAGGAAGTGGTCGGAAAGCAAACATTATGACCGGCCAAGCTGTCAGAAAGCTAGCCAGAAAATTTAAATGCAGCCAACAACACATCAGTAAAGTGCTATAAAAGAATAATAATCTTGCGAGACGTAAGCAAAAAGCACCAAGTTACACACCTGACTAAATACAAACTGTCATATCTCAATGTCGGTGGATATGCAACCAATATGGTGAAAGTTACTTTGGTCTGAGTCGCAGCCAAGTACCAGGAAATAGTGTGTTTTACACCTCCGATGTATCGTCAACACCTGCTGATGTGAAATATAAGTTTAAGCAAAATTTTGAGCCCAAAGTTATGCTTTACATTGCGATCTCTGAGAGGGGCATATCGAAGCCGAGTTTCAAGCCAAGTGGCATTGCAGTCAACAAGAAAGTGTACATAAACGAGTGTTTAAAGAATGTTTTAATTCCTTTTTAAGGGAAAATCATTCCGACAATAATTATGTTTTCTGGCCTGACAAAGCTTCTTCTCATTACGCTAAAATGACGACGGGTTTCCTGAGCAGCAAAGACATCCCTTTAGTACCAAAGGAACGGAACCCAACAAACTTGCCGCAGTGTCGCCCAATTGAAGATTTCTTTGAAAGTCTGAGTGCTGCAGCTTACAAAAACCACTGGAAGGATTCGCTTATGTATCCGGAAATACGACCCCAAGGTAGTAAAGGCGGCCTGCGGTGACATTTTCTGGAAGCTACGTCGAGTGGCTGATAACGGTTCGGCGGCATTTTAAAGTTTGTGCGGATTTTTAGTTGTCACCCGTATGTTAAGTTTGTGCAAAAGTATGTAACTGGCAGAAGGAAGCTTCTCCGACCCTTTAAAGTATATATATTCTTGATCAGCATCAACAGCCGAGTCGATCTAGCCATGTCCGTCTGTCCGTCCGTCTGTCTGTCTGTCCGTTTGTCCGTATAAACAAACAGATCTCAGAGATGGTAAGAGATAGAGGTTGGACATGTATGGGAAATATGCTTCTTATAATTGCAGGCAGATCAAGTTTAATTTCAATTTTTGCCACGCCCCCTCCCGCCACCGCAAATTGGTAAAATCATCATATCTACCACAGTTTTACAGATAGAAGGTTCCAACCTTTTGGACATATTTTGAAATCAATACTATTTATCGATCCGCCAAAGGAATGGAAACGATCGGACCAACGATAGTCGAGTTATAAGGAAAACAAACAATTATGGGCAGCATCGGTCGCAACGGTGATGGGCAGCACTTCACAGGTATAGAGTATATTATAGTCGGGCTTGACCAACTTTCTTACTTAATTTCTTATCAACTCGAATGTAAAAATGTGCGCCAGTCGACTTTGTCCATAGAAAAATAGGGGTGTCCCTACGTACCCAAGGTATAAATCTAAGATATAGTAGTGCGCAACATCCACGCAAGTCTCCAAGGCTAGGGCGTATCCAGGGGCATTCGGAGGCATCCTTAGGATTTTCTTCAAGAACAGTCTGCAGACTATCCACCACCTCAAATAGCTGTATTCACGTACCTGTGCGGCATAAAACTCAAGTGCTCTGCATACAGCGTTGAACAGCGTCCATTTAGCGCTGGAGCTTACACTTGGCTTTGCCAAGAAGGAGTTCCATATATAGTTGATGCTGGCTTTTGCCTCTGCGTTTCTTCTAACTACATGTTCTTTGGAAGTGACGGTGGGCGTAAAGCATACTCCAAGATACTTTTATTCTGTGGCAATTTTTATAGCATCTCCTTTATAGGTCCATTTTTCTGCCTTGGCAAGTCTGCCACCCCTTCTAAAGATCCATTATCTGAGATTTTACTAGGCTGACTTCCATTCCCCGTTCGTAGCAATATTTCTCCAAGTTGTCTATCATAGTTTGCAACACAGCTATCGTGCAGATCTTCTAAATAATGCGCGAACAATAGAGGGAAAAGTATTCATCATTGTCTTACTCCGACTTTAGTCTCGAAATAGTTCGACAGTAGGCCGTACCGTATACTCTTTCCAGGAAGTTGACAAATTTTGAAGAAACTCCCATTCGATGCAACTTATACCAAAGTAGATTCCTTGGTACTTTATCAAAAGCTGATTTAAGATCCACGAAAAAGCCATATTTCTTTTTATATTCTTGCAGCCAAAGGTTTATTGTCGCGGACAGATTATATATGTTATCCACAGTACAATAGCTCTTTCTTTCCTTCATCCTATTATAATGGCTTACCCATCCCGAATCTACATATTAAAATGCTAAAGCTTATTTTCACTTGTCGAGATCTTATACGAGATGGGTGAAAAACATCTCAGTTTACTATGAGTTGGCTGTCGGAAAACTAATTTGAGAAATCGAAATTGTAGAATATCAAGTACTCATTCAGTTTTTGCTTTTCATAAATTTTTGTGTTTCTCAGATTGACTATTACCTTTTCGATATCTCTTTTGAGAAACTTTTATGAGATATCAGACAAGTGAAAATACAGCTTAAGCAAATTACAAACAAATGTTCGTCTCCCTTTTTAACATTATAGATCAACTTCAATTTATTCAAGATTTATAATATAAGTTGGTAAGAGTATTGAGAGTTGACGAATCTACATTTTAATACGCTAAGTATATTATTTTCAATCAAAATTTTCTTGAAACAATTAAACCAAATTGATTTCCATTTAATGTTAAGTGTTAATTTATTAGATGGTCGAATTTCGACCACTGTATCTTGAAATTTCCGTTACTTGAAACAAAATTTAATGACTTTTACAACTACTTTAGTAATTGTTCCTGTTAAGTGTGCGTAATTTCGCTTAGAATGTTGAATTCTGTAATTGTAAAAGTAATTAAACGTTGTAATGTTTACCTTGAATTACTTTTAAAAATTTGAATTTTTAGCTAAAACCCTTTCCATTTGCGATTCCACTCTCAAATAATTTAACATTTTGTAGTTTTATGGTGTCTCATGGGAAATCTGCCCATGACGGTCACATCACTAGTTCGGATATTTCCAATAAGTTAACATGCTTTTAATCAGAGCCGGGCTATTGAAGAGTTCAGAAAAATGTGCTTGTGTTGGTGAGCATAAAAGTTACAGACGATTTGCTTACCGATTCTCACAGCCTTAAGTTCGGCAGGCGTCTGTGTGCCTAGTATGCTCTGTTAATTGATTATCAAAAAGTTTCCCTGGGTATATCAAATTCGAGCAATGCCATCTTTAACCTACGCTCTCAATAATACACGTAATAATGCACTTTTAATTAAATACAAAATTTTGCTTGGCAGCATTTAAATCGACATTTTGCATTGTGCATTCTGGGAAATTGTGGAAATTTGCATATTTGCGTGTTGGCGTTTTGGTGTTTGGGGACCTAAGCTGGTTCGGTTTTGTAATAAGCAAATTGATTTAAAATTGTCAGCATGGTGTGCAGTGTCTTTGGGGATTTGGATTGGATTAGCAACTTACCACTCAATTTACCAGGCCATTGCCCTTAAAGTGTCCGTTTCCTGGCTATGTTTTTGTATCAGAGTAGTCTCAACTAGGAACCATGAGTTAGTCTGTTAAGTGTTATTATTATCATGTCATTTTAAGAGATTACATTCAAATTTCTACACATTTTAAGCCACTGTACTGACAGTTGTAGCTGTCAAAATTTGACACAGAGAGCGCCATTTGTGGCCAAAACATAAACATGTCAGCTTCCACATCGAGAGCGCGAGACGGAGAGAGAGAGCACGCACTTGGCCTCCCAAAAAAGGAGAGTTGAAGACGGAGAGAGCGAACGAGCGAGAGCGTGCAACTAAAATACTATGGTACTATGGCGGGGGACCGGATAACGGGTACATCTACGTCTACTACGTAGACTTTTCGGGCTGGCGCGCTTCTTTCACTTTAACAAGTCTAAGCACTTTCCAGGCCTGCAGCTGCTGCATAACCCCCTGGGCAGCCTTCGAAAGGTTAGCGGGCTAGCATCCTGGACACGACCATGACAACGGCTCCACTGGCAACGTGGCGGCGGCGGCGGCGGCGCCTGCAGGGACAACAACAAACTCGCGTGCGTCTAACATGGCGACGCGGCCCTGGTCCATCTAATTTCTAATAAAACGCGAAATGGGTCCTTAAAATTGCACTTGCACAGATTTGATAACCAATTTGTATTAGTCCATTGTCACACATTTCCGCTTAGTGAATTAGAATTTTAATAGAAAAGAGAGTTTCCTCATTTTTTTTTTGTATTTTTTATAAATAAAAATCTTTGCCTGGTAGCTCACTCGCGTCGCGTCGCGTTGCGTTGCGTTTGTCAAAGAGCAGCACAGCGAGCGACAAAAGCCAAAATCTCACATCTCCCAGTGAACCAACACCAAAACAGTCACACAAGGAGCCAATGTTGCCGCCATCGAACCACCGCCAGCAACAACAACAACAACACACGTAACGAAACGACGGGGAAAAAAAACAACAAGGAAAACAGCGAAGTGAAGTGAGCATCAAAGCGCACGGGACAAAATAGTTTTCAACCCGACCAGCAGCCCACTGTTTGAGTGTCATGTACAATGCGGTCCCCACACCCAAACACCCCCCGAGCCCCACCACCAAACTCCATACACCATACATATCCTCTCCTTGGCGGTGGTCGCTCTTCAATTGCTGTTGTTGTTGCGTCTAAAAACCGAAAACAATAAAAAGCTCCAAAAGGGGAGCTTAATGCCATGAAGACTACCGAATGTTCTGCACAAAATGCAGATGAATAGATAAGGGAACTGAGCTAAGACTGAGCATGAATTTGGTACAAAGGATTTAGTAAAATGGATCGGTTGCATATGAAAATTTTGGTTCAGTAAACTTTTCTTTATAGCAAATCCATATTCGAGACACAGGTGATGCATTAGCTACATCTTGTGAGTCTTAAGTCTTATGAAATGAAGACATGATAAGTGTATAAGTGTATTTGTTTCACGGATAGACTTAATCCAATCCGGACGTTCTTCTTCTTCTTCTTTGGTCATTTGATAGTAATAAAATCATCACAACCGTTTTACGGTCTCGGCCGCTGATACTAATGCCCGCCACTCGCCTCTGTCCCGAGCGACATCCCACCAGGAGGACACACCCAGCTCCGCAAAATCTCCCTGCACCTGGTCGCGCCATCTCCGCTTCGGTCGACCCGGCCCGGGCTTGCCTCCTAACTCGTTCGCATGCCGACTGTACACCCGTTTTGCTGGAGCGTTATCATCCATACGGGTAACATGCAGCCGCTGTTGTTTTATGCGCTTAGTGTCCCCATAGAGCTCGTACAGTTCGTGATTCATTTGGATGCGAAATTCGTCGCCAACGTTTAAAGGTCCATAAAACCTCCGAAGAACTTTTCTCTCGAACATGCCAATTGTCGCCTCTTCCTTTAATGACATTGTCTATGCTTCTGCGCCGTATAGCAGGACTGGGATGATAAGCGATTTGTATAGCGCAATTTTCGTTTTCCGAGAGAGGGCTCTGCTCTTGAACTCCTTACTGAGCCCGTAGTAACATCGGTTTGCAAGAGTAATTCTTCTTCGGATTTTCAGACTGGTGTTGTTGTCGCTGGTTATCGTCGTTCCGAGGTAGACAAATTCCTTAACAACCTTGAAGTTGTATTCTCCCATTGCAACAGATTGTCCAAGCGTAGACTCACTGCGCGTTGATAGTAGGTACTTCGTCTTATCCTCATTTACCGCTAAGCCCATAAGTTTTGACAGCTTCTCTATATCTGAGAACGCCCGTTTTACCGCAGATTCGTTTTTGCCGATGATATCAATATCATCGGAATATGCAAGTAGCATGGTAAAGACGGTGCCCGTTCTGTTAGCATTTGGGCACTGGTGCAGTATGTCCTCTATCAGCAGATTAAAGAAGTCAAGTCGGAGATGTTTTTTCCTATTTTGACGGAGCTTTGTGTGCTTCTCAACGTCATCATGCAAATTCGAACGTACTTTGCTGGAATACCAAAAGTAGACAGGGCTTCAAAAAACTTTGACCTTATCGGCGGGCGTAGTCAACAAAAAAGGTGGTGTGTCGATTTTTCTCACTTGGTCTCTCCAAGGATTTGTCGTAGTGTGAATATCTGGTCTGTGGTGGATCTGCCAGGTCTAAAGCCACACTGATAAGGTTCAATCAGTTCACTCATTCTCGGCCTTAGACGTTCACAATGGGAAGGAGACTGATCCCGCGGTAATTGGCGCAAACCGCAGGGTCTCCTTTTTTAAATATTGGACAGAGTACACTTAGATTCCAATCTTCGGGCATGCTTTCTTCGGACCATATTCTGCATAGGAGTTGGTGCATGCACCTTACCAGCTCCTCACCGCCAGCCTTGAACAATTCAGCGGGCAGCTCATCAGCGCCAGCAGATTTGTTACTTTTTAGCCTTTTTATGGCTAACAAGACTTCATTATGGTCAGGCGGGTCTATTTCTATGTTATCGATTGGTGGTGTCGCTACTTCCCCAGAGGCGGCATCTCCCAGCTGGTTAGAGAAATGGTTTCTCCATTTGTCTAGTCTCTCTTGCGGATTTCTGACCAGATTTCCGTGCTCGTCCTTCAATAGTGTGACTCTGGGCTTAAAACCTTTGGATAGTTGCCTAATCTTTTGATAGAATTTTCGAGTCTAACTCCTTCCGAACAGCACTTCGACTTCCTCCCTCATGCGCCTCTCCTGCTCATTTTTCTTACTCCTGAAAAGGCGCTTCTCCTCTCTCCTTTTCTCCCGGTATCGCTCCTTAACAGCCCGCGTTGCTCCAGACTGCAGAAGTCTCCTGTACACAACGTCATTCTCTGCAGTAGCGTGGCGGCACTCATCATCTTACTATGACTGTTTCCGTGAGTTTTCGGCATATCCGAGAATCTCCTTGGCAGCCGTACTCATAGAGTGTGAAATATGCTTCCACTGTTCACCTACACCAGAAGGGTTTCCCTGAGCAGCTGGGTGAGTTTTGCTGAGTAGGCTTCGGATGTCCTTTGTGATAGCATCCGAGTCCGAACGTTGGTCCCTTCCTTTTAAAACTGCTGAACCGGAACGAAAACAGTTACTGATCAGGGCATCGAGCTCTGTACTGTAGACCAGCCCTTATTCCTTAGTCGAAAGACTTACATAGAATGGAGTGAGTCTTCTCAGTCGGCCTTGGTTCGATGAATCAAAGGTGTAGTCTGGTATATCGAATTGACATGGTCGCATTCGATTTCCTGGTGTGGGTAGTAACTTCTATCGAAGTCTGACAAAAACTTAGAAAATCGATTTTGTGGCCCTGGATTTTCTATGTGTTTCAGCCCTTGGGTTCGATAAATTCTCGCGCATGCGAAAAGGCACTTACGGTTGCCCTACCTTGTAGTTATTGTATCATGGAGAAAGTATACCCCCTTTGTATACATCCAATTAAATGAACACTGTGATGATTTTTATACTCTGTACCAAAGGTACATAGAGTATAATAAGTTTGTGCAAAAGTATGTAACAGCCAGAAGGAAGCATCTCCGACCCCATAAAGTATATATATTCTTGATCAGCATCAACAGCCGAGTCGATATAGCCATGTCCGTCTGTCTGTCCGTATGAACGCACAGATCTCAGAGATGGTAAGAGATAGAGGTTTGACATGTATGGGACTTATGCTTCTTATACTTGCAGGCAGATCAGGAAAAAACGTAATATCTCCCACAGTTTTATATATAGAAGGTTCGTTCCTTCTGGACATATTTAGTAATCAGGATTATTTATCGATCCGCCAAAGTAATGGTAAAGATCGGATGAACGGTTGTCGAGTTATAAGAAAAACAAACAATTATGGGCAGCACCGGTCGCAACGGCACTTCACAGGTACAGAGTATGTTATAGTCGGGCTTGACCGACTTTCTTTCTTGTTTTTTTAAAGAGAAAGTATCGCAATTATTTATTTGACTTACGCACAAGCCTTCTGCCACAATAGTTTCGGCCACTTTTACTAATTGAGGAATTCCTCGGACTCTGCGCCTTCTAAGCAAATTACTCGCTAGTTTGTTTGGGTGGAGAGATAACTTAACAAGGTAACTGGCGGCCTGCTTGTCACCAACCTTAGGAAAGGTCCTTTTCGTTGTCTATGGCTTTTAGGATATTGCCAAGATCCAAGATGTCCCCAAGATATTGCTTTATGCTCCATAAGCTGACCGTGCAAGAATACTCCCGGGCAGGACTCACAGCGGGTGGAGTAGGTTACCGACGCACTCATGTCCGTATTTATTATTATTATTTATTTTATTTTAACTGAAACAACGTCTACTGGACACAGTCACAATATAATACAACATAAAAGGGATAAAAAGGAAACAAAAAAAGATTAATTTGAACGCCTTCTGATCCGTTGGGGGTACTTTATTCGTCACAAAGACCATCAGAAGGAAGTTCAAAAAAGTATTTAAAGCTACACAGAGAAAAAAAGGAAATGCAAAAATATCCATTGGATGATTTCCCGTATCCATTTGGATGGGATATGTCTTTAATATATTTTTATCATCCAATGAAACTGAAAAGTCATCCAAAGGATATGAAAAATGATCATCCCTTGGATGATTTTTCAGCTCCGTTGGATGATAAAAGGATATTAAAGAACTATCCAGTCCAAATGGATATTTTTTTGGATCTTTTTTTCTGTGTATGTAAGGGCAAGATTGTTAAGAATAAAATAGCGAAAGCCTTTCTAGATCTCTAGAAACGTTTTCATTTCGAACTACAACTGTATTTTGATAGAAGTAGTCTGCAGATTTCTATCCACAAAACGTTCTTCAAGATGCCGCTTAGAACTTAGTAGACCATGCCAGTGCATATACCTCTTTATTGGAGTCCTTGTACATTACGCTGTGCCGAAAAAATTGCCAAAGCACGCGTTGACACTTGCCGCTCAACACTCGCACTCACACACACACACACTCAGTGGGTAGCTTTGACTCTCCTCTCCTGCACTCGCACACTCTGGAGAGTACGCTCGGGGCCATCATCAACGTATGTCCTGCAGCCCGGAGCAGCAGCAGCTGGAGCCAGCCAGCATGCTGTCATTGTAAACAAAGGATGTGGCGCTCTCAGGGATGCTGTGACAATGTTTGCTCACTGCGCAGCGCCAGAGCTTTTCATCGGGAGAAAAGCTGCCGCCTATCGATTTTGTCCAATTGCCACTCAATGAGCAGGCAAAAGCGCCGCATTTTGACAGCTGTCAACGCGGACCAACGATGACACTTGGCCAGCCGCAAACCGGGCCGGGCTGGTAAGACCGGCAGCAGCAGGTAAACAAGGTGAACAAATTGAAACTGAAATGCAAAATGCAGACGCCAATGGGACACGCGTTCATTTATCAAATGTCCATTGGCTCGTCAGCTGATAAGCGCGCAGGGGCAATTAAACAATGTCAGAAAATATTTAGCTGGCAAATAAATGTCACCGAAATGTCGCAAAGGATGAGCTAAATTACATGGAAATTAATGAGCAGTCGTCTCGATATATGTAGACCATGTTCTGTCCCCGGGCTCTCTGTCGGTATGAATTTTTGATAATTTAATTAGAGAAGCCGCTGGACAGATGGCGCTGACCGCAGACCGCTGGCAATTGCTTGTGAAAATGCGTCCCCACCCAGTCCCTGACTTGGCACGCACACAGCTAGCCAGGACGACTTTCAGGGCGTCACAAAAGGAATTTTCATAATTAAGCAATTACCCATTTTTCCCCAGTTGCGCCTCCTTTTGACGTGGGCGTTGCGGCCACTTAGCTGACCAGCTCGCCATTTGTTTTAATTTCATTTTGGCTTCTCCAGTCCTACAAATGTCATAACACTGGCAGATCGCTCCGTTACGCATTTCCTAACGAAGATGAATTGGTTTTTTATTCAAATTTAATTTATGCCTAAGCCGAAAAATAACTCGCTTAGCCTACACGCAGCCCGGCCCTTTGGAAAATACGACAGATATTTCCATGTTTGAACCCATTAAAATCGCCAAACAATTGAGCCACGTGATTTTCGGTTCTGCGTGTCTATCCCACATAACGCACATGCTCGAGCTCGAGGTGGTGGCCCATTGGGGCCCAGTGTCCAAGTGATGTCAACTAAATATCATCACCTGGCCCACGGCCTATACCGGTAACAGATGGCGCTGCGCTGATAGCCACGTTGGCGACATGGCGTTTTGGATATTTGTTAGGTGCAAAAAATTATGTTTATTATCGCGAGGCGGACAAGGCGAATTCATCATCGCGATGTGGACATTCATATCTGTAAACTGATTATGATCTACTAAGCAAAAAAGAGATGGGAAAGGGAAAGCGGTTGGGAATGGAATGAAAGGTGGGTTTGATGGCTATATCAGAGAGGTGGAGATAGCGTGACAAGAACATAAATGGGTGATGATGAATCATAGAGGGTACACTATGGCAAATTAAATTTGATCTGACACTGCTTAAGGTTCCATAAATTGAGAGTTTGTAGTAAGAAGGCCTTTAGAGATTTTAGTTTGTTTAGAGAATGTGCAGCCGCAAGCTCCTTAAAATTTCTGTGGCATGATATCTTGGTATTCAATAAAAGTTATCGATATATGGCTAAATATATTTTGTTTTCTTAAATTTGGATACATATAGGCTATTTACTCCAGCTGGTGAAGGTGACCGGCTGTGTAAAAGCTTTAACGAAAAAACTTTTCTCATTAGATGTACCAATGGGGGATCTAACCCACAATTTCTCGTAAAGCAGGCACACGCACTATCCGCTGCACCACTACTATCCTGTCAAATACCATCAGTTAATCTCATCAAGCATTATTATTAAAGTAAGTTATGAAAGGCGCCAACAATTAAAAAAATTCGTCATGCTGATTAAGAATATATATACTTTATGTGGTCGGAGATGCTTCCTTCAATGCGTTACAAACATCCGCACAATTTTATAATACCCTCTGCAAGGGTATAAAAAGCCCAAAATGTTCATTAACCAAGCACAAAATGTTCTTCAAACAAGCCCAAATCGGTTTTATGAGTGAGAAAAAATGTTCATGTTCATGAAATGTGGGCTTAGCAGACTATCGTCACGATTTTGTTACATTTAGAACGGATTTTTTTCTCTGTGTAGTTTTAGAATGTTGTGCGTTGACGTCTCTTTAAAATGGTTTTTATATTTCTCAAAAATGATTAATCCTTTATTTTTGAATATTTTGTTTTAAGCACTTTCTCACGGGACGTGTCACCCGGGATATATTTTTCCATCAACTTTTTTATGTGGTTATATTATAATGCAAAATAAAAACCTACAGTTTATTGCAATCACATAGTTTGCTTTGGTTTCTTATGCAATCTTCATTGACTATTTGTACCCACAGAATGATTTTCAAGAGAACAGAACGATAAAAATGAGAAAAAAGGTATTGGGGAGACTTTGCATTCGACACTGTCCAAATGGATCACAAATAAATGTAATGTTTCCCCATAAAAAATTTGCTAAAACCTGGTGTTTTTAGTCTAGGTGGTCTTTTCGGTGGAAATGCCCATATATGTACTTTATCAGCATCAAAACCCGAGTCGACATGCACTCAAGGAAAATGCTCTGATATTTTGATATTTATATTTTGATTTTCTTATTCTCACAATTGATTTTGCGTTAAAGATGAGTACTGAGATCGATCGCATTTGCCTTTAAGAAATTTACTAGGTATTCCTTTTTCGCGTCATAAATTCGTGAATAGTTTGAACTCTTTTTTTGTACACAGTGCGACACTCAAAAAGACATATAAAGGGGATCAATAAATTTTTAAACAAGAGGCATCAGGTAGCAATACACCTCATACTCAGTTTTTCTTGATCACCCAAAGTTTGGCAATACAATGACACTTAATAGCAACAGATGCAACATCTGTTGCAGGTTGAAAATAGTTAAAAACTTAAATTCACCAAAGATAAAAGGGTTCACTGCGAAGTGATTAGTAGCCCGCCCATAGAGGTAAATTTAGAAACTTGGTTATATGGAAAACCACAAGGTAAAATTTTCTAAGATTTTAAATTAATTGAGATACTGACCAATAACATGTGAAGTTAAGAGATGGTAATATGCAACGGAAAACCGCGATATATGAGAACCAAAATTGATCGCGTCCATTATCAAGTCTTTACAGGCCATAAACTAGAGATAAAAATATACCGAATCGCGTTTTCAGTCTAGTTCGCGCAACTGCCTAAGAACAGCATTGACTAATTATGAGTGTTACTCATATTACTCATTAATCATGTTTCATTCCCAGCAAGAAAAACTAAAGTTTAATTCGAAAATGTCCTTGGTGGATAAGCCGCGATACGTTAGGATGGTATGAACTGAAGTATTTGAACAATATGATCCGTTTATAAAATACATAGCTTTTAATCCAAACTCTGCAAGGAACAGTTTCGGCTTTTGGTCAATCAAAGCGGACCTAGAACCGGACTTTCTAAACTACTATTAGCAAACCAAAACGGACACCTTCCGCTTGGAAAAAGATTTGGTTCGAAGAATCAATTTAGTTAGTTTTTTTCAGAATTTATAGAAATACCCGGCGTCGCCCAGGTTCTTATGATTCTTAAGAGACCGATTATATTTAATCTAGTGCAGGCTGCATGTCGGTATAAACATTTTTTACCGTTCGATCTTTTTCTCTATATACACGTCTTCATGATAATCTAAAATCATGAATTTTTTGCAAATTTCGTTACATTTTTGACCGTTTGGTTAATACTTTCTATTTACCCGTCTACAATTGCCGTCCATCAAATTTTTACAATAATCCAGTCTTAAATCAAAAATATGCAAATTTCGCAATATTTTGGACCGTGTAATCTACAGCTTCCATTTACCAACGCCGGAATTGTAATATAAGCACTAAGCGCTTTCAAAAATACTCATAAGGTTATTTTGCGAATTTCGCGATTTTTGGACCTTAGAAACCTTGGCGGGCAAGCGTTGCCCAAAGTTTTATGGCAATCAGATAAACGGCATAGTTTTTGAAATTTCGCGGTTCTATGACCATTTCCGGACCCATTTCTTCAATTTAGATACCTTCACGGGCAAGCGTACAACCATTCCTCAAAGCTTCATCAAAATCGAACATTTTGCAAATTTCGCGTTTCTTGGACCATTTTCCGCCCATATCTTCTACTTGGAAACCATTCCGGGCAATAGTCGAACCAGTATCCAAAGATTTACAGATACCGCAAATTTTTTAATTTTCGCGGTTTTTTGACAATTTTCTGCAAGTATATTCAACTTAGAAACCCTCCCGAGCAAGCTTTCAATTCATTCCCCAAAGTTTGATAGCAATCAGATGAACGGTATAATTTTGCGAATTTCGCGATTATTGGACCTTAGAAACCTTCGCGGCCAAGCGTCTAACCATTGACCAAAATTTCATCGCAATCGGATGAACGGTATAGTTTTTGAATTATCGCGGTTTTTGGACTATTTCCAGCCTATTTCTTGAAATCAGAATCCTCCAAAGTTTTATAACAAACGAACATTTTGCAAATTTCGCGGTTTCTTCTACATGGAAACCTTCCTGGGCAAGCGTCGATTAATTTCCCAAAGTTTTAGCGAAAACTTAAATTTTGCAATTTTCGCGGTTTTTGGACCGTTTTCCGCAAATTTTTTCAACTTAGAAACCTTCCCGGGCAAGCGTTCAACCATTCCCACATTTTCATTGCAATCGGATTAACGGTATAATTTTGCAAATTTCGCTGTTTTTGGACCATTTCACAGACATGAGACATAGCCTATGACACTTTCCTGAGCGACATGAACTTACTGTGAAAAATTCGTGAAGATCGGTTCAGCGGGTTAGACGCCCATAAGGGACAAACATACAAACATACAAACATACAAATATACAAACATACAAACATACTTTCACTTTTATATAGATGTATAGATTACAATTTATTGACCTGACAAGAATAATTTTATTGTTCTAAATCGGAGCATTATCATTTCAAATCATATCCAAGCCCGGCGATTTACTATTTTGAAAAGAGTAAAAGCATAAGTCAAGTTGTGGCAAAACAAATCCACCAATTAAAAGTCCAGATATTTTTGAAATATCCGACAGCCCTACTTGAACATCATTGGAATGCCGTCTCAACCAGTTGCGCTGGTTGTTACACGGCTAAAATTCTACTTATAGTATATTTGAATTGACTTAAAGTATTCAACAATTTATTTCTGTCATTTTCAATAAATATTACCGTTTGTAATTCTCAAGTTGGAATTCCCTGGTTGGGAATATAAAAGTGGTAATTGAAATTCACCGTCTAAATATGTTTTCAGTTATTTCAAAGGGCAGTTTAATTAATTTTATTACGAAAAGGGCATAGTAAAATCAAATATGATTGTTTTAGATTATACTATGGGTTTTTCTCTCAGTGTATGTTTCAGACCTGGACAATTTCCCCCTCTTTCCCCTTTGACATCAAAATTCTGCAAGAGCCACAATTTTTAAGTCGAAACGTCGTGGTTTAATATATAATATCTTAGGCTTAAGATCCATCTATTCTGAAAAATCAATAAGATCCGATAAAAACACCTAAGCATCGTCAGCAAGGTCGTCCGTATTCGGCTAGAAAATGCATAAAAACCCCCGAAGTCAAAGTTACAGGGTATCTTGGAATCGGGGCACTCGACTTAAGCGCCCTTACTTGTTCTCTTTGAAAAGTCCACATTTTATGATCGCTTAACTACCAGTGTTACAGTCACACTGATAGTTCAGTATTGTTTGCTCAACCAGAGCCCATTTACATTGAGACTGGCCTTGCTTCTATGTATTCTGTCTTTGATAAATGCTAACTGAAAATAAATATGTGTTATTAACCACCATACTCGAGCTGTAATTGAGAGGCTAGCAAATCGGGGCCAATAAGAAGAAGAAACGGGTGATGTTTCACTATGATTCGAACTACTATTTGCCACGTTTTGTAACCTCGGAGAGAAATATGGTAATTTCACAACACTCCACAGAACCTTTTTCCAACAGACCTGGTGAGATTGACTCTGGGATTAAAGTTGAATCCCTCTTATGAAAATCTATCCAGTCAAGTCCTGCGGGTACCAATCAAATTATCGAGGCTCGAGGTTTGTACCGTGGATATATGGAACCATGTTGTAGTAAGCTGATTGTTGACTATGTAAAGAGTCTAAAATTTTAATTATTTTACATTTAATAATTTCTATGGCCAATCATAGGATGTCACCGAATCGGGCATATAAAGCCACAATCTAATTTGGGTCTTACTTCACCTACTTACACTCACATTATTTGATCCCACGCATTTCCCTTCAACAGACACACATGTGTGCCAGCTGAAAGCGCCTTCAATCAATATCAATTCCACATTACTTAAATCCAAGTAGATCAAATGCCAGAAACGCGTAGGGAGAGACAAAGCGGAGCTCTGTTGACCAGCTGGTCAAGTGTATAAAAGCACCAAGCCGGCGGCTACGAAAAAAAAACAAATATAAGACAGAAAAAACCAAATCCCACTAATGTGCTTAAATAAATTTTGCCAGCGTTTAAGCCAATTAGTCCGTCGGACATTTTACTTCTTGTCAACTTTGGTAGCGGGCTGCCCGCTTTTGGCCGGCTCTGGGGTCGGGGTTGGTCGGCCCACTTGCCACTGTGCTTCATGCAGTGCGTTGGCAGATTCTGCTGACAATGTAGCCCGGGTTCGTTCTTTAGGTTCTGTTTTTTTTTTTATTTCGCTGTTGTGTTATGTGGAGCTGTAGCTACTGCCAGTGCTTATGCAGCAAAAGTCCGTGGGATTAAAATTGTATCTGTTTCGTCGTCGTCGTCGTCGGCTGCCGCTTTTCATGCCCTTTTACGCATTTTTTGCCTTTTTGCTGTAGCTTTTTTCGGGATTATTGAAGTGCAATTAAGCTAAAATGTCAACGTGGAAAAAATTAATCGTTATACTGCCCTTTTTATGGCTTCCCCTTTGGGCCATCCGCATATCCTTATCTGCCAAGTTGCATCATGGGTTTTACAAGCAGCCACCAGCTCATTTGCCGCCAGAGGAAGCAGGTCCTCTCGAAATCTAATTCATGTACATGTCAAAATTGTCTTGAAGTCCGCCGCCAATGTTGGCCATAATGATTTGTAATTTATGATTTTTCGGTGGCTGTCTTTTTGGCCGTGGCAATCTTATCACCGAAGTCTGCAATTGTTTGCGCACTCTTCCTGTCGCGCCGCCTCCCCGGCAACGGCCCTAATCGTCGAGTTAACATTTTATCGCTACTGTTCTGGCACTGGGCAAATATGTGTGCCATGTGAAAAACTCAAAACTGAGGCAACTCAAATATTTTCGTGTTTACCGCACGGCTCAGCCGGTGACAGATTTGCGGCCAGCCGCAATAAATCTCGGTTGTTTTACTATTTTCAAACCGTTTACCGTAGTGTACCGCTGCTTGGCACTAATAAATTTTTATCACAATATCTGAAAACGAAAATGTGTTTAGAGCGCAGTAATTCTGTTATCTTGGCAGCGCAGTGCACGACATGTCCACCTATTTGTACACTCTGACGAGGAATAGAGGAAGAGGAGCCAGCGTTTACTTTTTTTTTGGGGGCCTGCGTTGCTATCTGGTGGGCTATCTACTGGCCCATGACGTGATTGCATTGTCGCATTATGTCAATGACGATAGCAGAGCCCACTACTCATGAATGCACTAATTGTTTGTGTATGACTGATGAAGCATCTGTGTATGATGAAATCTTGGGGGCACAGGTGCTCATGTAGCTAGAAATCATCTAACTGGTTGCCAAGGGCTTAGCCAGACACTTTTGTCGTGGGAATGGTTGTTGTGACGGTTTTGATTAGGCACTTAACAGGTGTGACTAATACAACTAGAGCAAAAAATCGTAAATTAACTAGAATTGAAATTGAAAGTTGGTTTAAAGGTTGTACATTTCATTGAAAATGCTCAAAATTATGTATTTACTTAAACCACAGAAAGCAAATAAGTTTTCACACACTTCATGAAGTTTTCCAAAATGGCACTTTCTTGTAAGAAAGAGGTGCAGAGGGGCAAGCGATACCACTAAACCTCTCCTTCAAACGAAAGCATTTTTAAAAACTTCATGGAGTTTGCTTCCCCGTGGTAATCACGAATCAAAGTCATTTAACAAAAGTAACTCAACAATAGTCAATAAACAAGATTAACTGAACAAGAATCGCTAAGTAAGAGTGACTCCACAAGAATCACTAAACCAGAGACAATGCAAAAGAATCGATTAAAAGGGGTGACCCCATAAAAGCATAATAGTCACTTAACAAAAATCAGCAAAAATCTCTCGATAAGAATGACTGAAAAAGAATCACTGAAGTGGAGACACTGAACAAGAGTAACTGAACAAGATTAACTAAACAAGAGCCACTGCAAGTGACTCAATAAAAGGCACTAAACCGTAGTCACTGAGCAAGAATCACTGAGAAAGAGCTTCTCGACATAAGTGACTGATGAGGAGTCATTGAACAAAAGTTGAATTTACAAGAGTAACTGAACACGAGAAACTGAACAAAACTAACTGAACAAGCGTCACTGAACAAGATTAATTAAGATGACCTGAAAAAACGTGACTAAAGAAGAGTCACTAAAGACGAGTCATTTAACAATAGTGACTGAACAAGAGTCACTTAATAAAAAATGCTTTTATTTCTCTTTATTGATGTATATCCAAAATGTCAGAATGGATTTCTTAACATATCATTATAACATTTTTAATAACATTCTGAAACTATCAGTATCAATCCCAGTAAATTATATTATTTTTTGCCAGAAATATATTATTTTCTAGTCAAATGAGAAGAAAAGAATAGGTTAGGTTAGGTTGCGATGGCTGAGAGCGACAAGTCGCTCTCCCACTTAGGCCACGTGGGCCCGTTGCGATGCCATATATTCCCTGTTAAACCCTAGGGTTGTGTTCGGTACTGAACCATTGTGTGGACAGAATGTAATTAATTAGAGCTGGGATCTCTATGTCGGATGTCTTCGATAGGTTAAGTAGGAGGGGTTGACCAAGAGACCTAAGTCTCCTCCTACTTAAAGCGGGGCAATGACACATAAGGTGCTGTACCGTTTCCTCCTCTTCTTCAAATCTGCAACTTCTACAGAAATCAAAGTGTTGTACGCCTAGGCGTGCTGCGTGCCTGCCTATAAGACAGTGACCCGTCAGGGCCACTACCAGAAGTGATATGTGTTCCCTTCTGTACCGTAAAATTGTATTTGTACGTTTAATGTCGAATGCTGGCCAAGTAAGTCTCGCTACCGCACAGGAGGAAAGGTTTTCCACCGGTCCGTAGCGAGGCGCAGTGTTTCAGCTTTTTTGTGAAGCTTGTTGGTAGTCATAGGCATCCCTATCGTGCTCCTCTTTGAAAGGAGCTCGGTGGTTGTGCCTAGTCTGGCCAGTGTGTCCGCAGACTCGTTTCCGTATATGTTCCGGTTTCCAGGCACCCATATTAGGTGAATACTGAAGTGACGGCCAATCTCATTCAGGGATAGGCGGCATTCAGTCAGCGTATTAGCATTATTTGTGTAAGAGTCAAGTGCTTTAATGGCTGCTTGACTGTCTGAGTATATAAATACGTTTCCTTCTTTTACCGTGAGTGTGCTAAGGTAAGTGGCAGCTTCCTGGATGGCTACCACCTCCGCTTGGTACACACTACAGTGATCTAGGTTGGGTAAGAAAAAACCCACACCTACTTTTTCATCGAGCTTAGAACCATCCGTGTAGGTATTGATGGCGTTGGCTCTACTGTGGGGAAGGTTGTCCAACTCGTTGCGGCTTGGGATATAGACGTCGTATAATTGCTCCAGGTATCGGATTCTCGAAGTCTTAGGGCTGTTATGGCAGCCATCTGTCTCACTACTAGGTCTAGTGGTACGAGATCAAATATAGTGTTAAGCGCTTCCGTGGGTGTTTGTATATAAGGATATTATTCCTTTGTGAGACCTTGCCTTAAAGCCAGCCAAAAATTTCAATGCCTGAAAATCTTAAATACTGGGGGACCTTTGGGTTCAGGAATTTATGGGAGATACTGATCCATTTCTCCTGATTTATTGAAATATGTCAGCAGCAGACTCAGTTTCTAAGCGCTTCAAATATTCCAAGCAGGACATTCGGTGCTTCAAAGACAAACCCATTCTGGGCTAAGATAATTGCAGAGTATTGTTGGGTAAAGATTGTTTATTTCACTGAACATGTTCGCTTGTTCATTTTCTCAAAGTGAGTCAACTCACTCAAGTTGTTCATTTGTTCACTTGTTTAGTTGTGCAGCTGTTCAGTGTTCACATGGGCGCTGTGACGATTAGCGCTCATTCGAACTTATTTTAATCCTTCGTTGCTGTTCACACTGAGAAATGTTGCCTATTTGTAAGCTATCTGTAAAATAGTTGTGCATTTTATTGAAATAAGCCATACATAAGTCAAACAGCAGCGGTCCATGGCCACATCCCAAGCAGAACACACTTCTCACTTCGGGACAACGATGGCATTGACCACCAATGATCAGCATACCCTATTCCTGGTTCAGCGTCCACGGCCCTGTTCAACTTCGACGACTGCAATATCGATCGTCTCTCATCGAGCAAAGTGCATGCACTTGCATGCCTATCGATTCCTACAAACTTGTACGGCTGTACAACTGCCTTCTTCGCTGGCGTAACTGAACCGCAGGAAACCGGCCACAAAGAGGAGAACCCCAATTACGGCAAACGATGCAAGCTTGGCCCTCTTCTCCAATCACTCAATCGAGTTCCAACGGCCACAAACGACCTACTAATTCTCGAGACGCTCTTTGATTGGCATTTGCTGCCAGCCAGAGCCCCATCTATAAGTTCTCACACAAACGTGCCTGCGCCCACAGTCGTATAACTAACACGGCTGTCGCCAACACCAACAGACTCTCGCATCCGAAACACAACCGATTCTGGTTGAGTCGTGTCTACTAAGCACACGCCTGTGAACCTGATCGACTAAGGCCCGATTTCTCAAAGGTTCCGGTTGGCCAACCGCCGGTCAAATTTGTTCCTCCAGTTGACAAGCAGTCAAGTGATTTGGTTTTCTCAACAGCAGTTTCATTCGATATCGATAAATTCCTATCGCTGCGTTAGGGTGACCAGTCACGGTCAACAAATTAGGTATTTTTGGTGTGGCTTTTTTAATGCAATTAAATGCTGCACTTGTTTTCCTGCACGGATTATCAAAGTAGCGTTGACTACACAGAAGTCAGCCGCAGTGGGAAGTTGCCACATGCATAGGAACGCAGCGCCGCCAAGTCCTGCTAACAATCCAAGTCACAACAAATTAAATCGCAAAGGAAGTCAAGGCTTTAACTTAATCTCCAATCCTAGCATAAATTATTATACATGTAGATTTTGTCAACCTGAATCATTGAACAAATGTGGCATAATACTGATCAGTTAAGTAATTAGGCCTCTTCCTGTACTCTCTTGCATTTTTTATACGTTGCTCTGCCTCTTTAATTTCTTGCGTGGAGTTGAAAAATTCGTTTATTCATAAACATTTTTGCAGCAAATAATAAAAAACAAAAATGTTGGAGCCAGCTGTTTGTATACCGATTAAATATATCGATAATTCCATCGGCACTGAACTGGCCGGGTGGCTAGTGCGCACCTTCGTCTCCCCCCTCAACCTGAAATTTTCTTGAATAACACACCGGCCACACCCTGTTGGCCCGCATAGAATACCATGAAGATTCCAACTCCGTTCCGGCGTTACTTAGGTCCCTTCCTGCTAAATTACTTAAGGCGCGGCTTTGGTCCTTTGGCCCAGTGCTCGAGCAGCGGTTAAGTCTGTTCCTCCGGTTGCGCCACACACAGCATGAGATACGCAAATTCGGTTAAACTGCGGGTGAAGTTGACTAACCGCACATTGAGAAATCGGGCCTAAGTCCTCATCTGAGGCAGCGACAAAGCAACAAAGTCCTCATCCCGGGCACATCGATTCTGGTTCAGTCGTGTCTACTACGCTCACGCCCGTGAACCTGACGCCCACAAAGCCCCAACCGAGGCGAAAGCCCTCAACGCGAGGCAACCGAAGTCTTCAACCGAGGCAACACGAAGGAAGCTCTCAACGCGAGGCAACGAAGTCCACATCCGGGCACATAGATTCTTTTGGTTTAGTCGCTGCCTACTACGCCACGCAACCTGAACACAGGCCCTCAACGCACTAGGCTAATCTGTAGTTCCTCAACCGGGCAACTTATCCATAAGCTCCTCGGTCACAGGGGCGCACTGTGGCAACTCTGCCACCACTAGCCTCGAAGGACTAACGATGACTCTGGCGGCTTGGTCACAATCCATTAAGCTCATTGACGCCCAGTACTCAGAGTGCTAGCATCAACTTGGCGCTGACTGGCAGCCTCGGGCTCGCAATCAACAAATCATGTTAAACTAATTAAGTTAAGTGAAACAATAAATATTATAGTCGATTTAGCACAACCTTAATCCCTATAATATATATGACTGTGCAGCTAAAAGATGACTCGGTGCGAAATTTCAGCTCGATAGCTTCAAAACTGAGGGAGTAGTTCGCGTAGAAACAGACAGACGAATGAACTCAACTCGTG
The DNA here is from genome assembly GCA_018904265.1 of Lordiphosa collinella. NCBI lineage: Eukaryota > Metazoa > Arthropoda > Insecta > Diptera > Drosophilidae > Lordiphosa > Lordiphosa collinella. The sequence goes on from JAEIFV010000675.1 coordinate 79,830, forward strand.
ATGCTGATCAAGAATATATATATTTTATGTGGTCGGAGATGATTCCGTCTATGCGTTCCAAGCTACTGGGCAAAATTATAACACACTTTCCAAGTGTATAAAAATGAAATGGTTTTATTTTAAAGTCGAGTATATTCGATTTTTATCAAGATTGAAATTAGATTTAAATTGAGGGTTGAGATTTTCTCGTCCCTGTGCATTTTTGACACCGATTCGTCTCGTTTTCGAGACTTTTACCCTTGGTTTCAGATTAGTTTTTCTTAAGTTCGAAAATAGGAAGGTTTAAATCTGACAGTTTGTAGCCCAAATCAAAAGTGCGTATAGACATCACAATTGCTTTTCTTCGATGAATGCATTTCAAAAACTATCGACAGATCCACTCTGGCATTCTTTGTCACAGAAGTTCATTCGAACCATTTTATAGATCTATTTTATTTCGAACTGGCGCAATACCTTGTTTGGATTGCTCATATTGTCAAGTTCCCCATTTAAAATAAAAATATCATGTATAATTATGACTACGGCCTCAACCATTATCATAATATAAATTATCATTTAATTGATATTATCGACGATTTCTTGGGTGACGAACTAATGCTGGTACGACCACAATGGAACTCACTTGACCACATTAGTGTTATACATAAGGAAATGAGACTTTAACGCTTCTGTTAGAGTAATTAACGTTGTCCAAATTGTTAAATCCAACCACATGACGAGGAGAGTATTAGCCGCTGCCAATCCATTTTAATTAACCCCAAAGTCACATCGTCTGAAAATCTCTGCCACATAAATCAGTTTAACTAGAAGATCCCCAACCGCGAGTGGAGAACCCAGCAGCCCTACTCACTTTCCCTTAAGTCCAACTGCTTCCCCCATTCCCTTAAGTAAAACGCAACTTTTGTCACATATCTTTTTTTTTACCTTTTATTTAATTAGCTAATTTCAAGTGACCTACCGAAATTTATTTACTAATTAGATGACATAAATATTTAAGTAGGTCGATGGCATCCCAACGGATATCAGTGCAAAGTGCAAATGTATCTAAAAGATACACAGCTGAGGGTAATACATTTTTAATAAAGCCAAAAGCGCAAGCAATTTAGATATTAAATTATTAAAATGGTAAAACTCCAAATGGCTTTCCTGCCACCTCCCCCCCCCCCCACCACATACAACCACCCACACCAGCACACGTACACAAAAGGCAACTTAAAGATTTTGATCTATTGCCAGGGCTAAGTCTTCCCCCTCAACTCAAGTAAATCCAATTTTAGGCGACAAAAAAAAAAGAGAACAAAATCGAAATCGAAATCGTCGCATCAATACAAAAGAAATTAAAAACAGCAACAAATTTCTCACGCTCTTCCTCCAGCCAGAGCCCCGAAGATGCTTGATATCTGGCTACATCTCGACCCTGAAATGACTTTCACCGGGTCTGTGGCCTGAACGGGGACGGGGCTGTGTGTATACATTTCACACCCTCAAAAATAGAAATTATCTTTGTGCATTTACGCAAGTTTTTAATGCTATTAGTTCCATCTTAAAATCCCAGCCTGCCATTTGAAAATGAACCAAAATTGTCTGTTCTGTGTGTCCTTTTGCCAGGGCCTTTATATTTCTCTTTTCTATTTTCTATACATTTCCATTTCCATTTTGTTGCTCGCTGCATTGCACTCAACAACGATGCTCTGGACGCAATTTTGTTGGTAATAAATCACCTAAAGTCGACATTAAATCTTTTTTTCCTTTCTTCTCCTGCCATCCTCTAGCGTTTGCTTTCATTTCGTGGCTGACTTTCACACAGAGAGAAAATAAAATGAAATAGAAAAATAAAAATAAACCTTGCACATGTCTTGGGATTACCCAAAGACTTTTCAAGGGTCGCCGAGTCCTTTTTTTTTTTGCTTGAACTGCGACAACTGATAAAAATAAACACATTTTCACATTGGACTATGGTTCAAAGGACAGTTCTTTGGGCAATTAGTTTGAACTGAAACACTTTGTCCAATTCTAAGACGCCCTAAAGGTTCCTTATTTTCTGATATTTGGAAAATTTATAGAGGCATACAACAGGTTCTTAAGATTCTATAACCTTCATTTCCGTTTGCCTAGGTCGATATTTGTAGAAGTTGAGTTATGATTTGGGTTATATGGAGGTAAATTGGTCTTGAAGTTTAGGTTAGACCTTACAATTGTAGAAGCCACCGCAAACTAAGCCTGGAAAGCAAAACTGAGCGTTGATTTGCCATATCCAACTTAAGATATTTTCAGTTTAAAGCTGCACTCTAAACAGTCTGACCATTGGAGGCTGATGACTTAGATATCAAGGCAACACGAGAAATTGATTGCACATACCAATTAGAAATCTACTAAAAGACTTCGACCTGTTGAAAATTCTGTGCTAAGTAAAACTTTTGAAAGATTCTACGAGCGCAGAGCTATGCAGCTACTCACAAGAAGAGAAAAAAGTGTACAAAAAGTGCCAAAATTTGAATTTAAGTCAACAAAATTTGTATTTTTAAACCATAGTGCATTGGTGAATTTGAATTTTTGGCTCTGCCAAAAATGTTTATTAATTTCAATAGGCCAAAGCAAGCAGAAAATGAAACATTTCCGCAGCAACAGCAGCAGCACATTAACACTTTGGCAAACAATGGCCAAAGTGGCATCCATCAACTGCAACCAACATCAGCCAGAGTCGGCCGGAGCCACCCCACATGGTCCATGGAGCCGCTTGCCTCTGCCTGTCACAGATCTGTCAGAGAAGCGAGACTGTGAACAATCGCAGGAAGTTCAAACAAAACAGGCTCGACCCCGGCCATATGCATTTGAATTTAAGTGCCAGCCAGCACAACAACAACAACAACAAAAAACAACAAACAATTTCGCGCTTGGCAAGGCAAATAAAAGGAAGCAAAAGAGCAAGAAAGGCAAACAGAACATGCGTTAAACTAATAATTGTCAAAAAGTCAAAGTCAATTTGAAATTCGGCAAATGCAGTAGCAGCTGAGCAGAAGGGTAAGTATAAACCTGAAATTTTGTGACGAGTTACGCGGCTCAGTGTCAGCTTCGACCACCACCAGGCTTAGGGGTCACAGGCAGGCATACCGCCTGCATTGTCAACTGTTATTCTTTTGTTTTTTGTTAGGTATTCCATATCCTTGGGTGATCTCAATCAAATGTTGTGTATTTTGTTGTGCATTTGACATTCATGCGCTTTGCTGCTTGTCTGTCAACAATTAGCACGCTATTCATCATGTCATCCGGAAAGCGGAGCTGGAGAAGGGTCATTGTTAGTCTCCGGCCGAAACCACCTCATCCGATTCCGTATGCCAGATCGCTGTTCGTTTACGAGACTTAAGCTGTCACAAATGGCGGATGATGTGGTTTCTTTTTGCATTATGCGAGTTGAATTGATTGAAAATATTTGGGGCGAACGAATTTAAGATAATTTATGACAATGAGTATTAAAACAAGTAGTTCGAATGTAATGGTATATCAATACATCTAATATACAAAAATATCCATTTGATGATTTTCATATCCTTTTAATCATCCAACGGAGCTGAAAATCGTCCAAAGGATGACCAGTTTTCCTATCCCTTGGACGGTTTTCAGCTCCGTTGGATGATTGAAACGATATTAAAGATGACTAAAATGATATTTAAGACATATCCATTCCTAATGGATCTTTTTTTTCTATGTATAAAAGTGAAAGTATGTTTGTATATTTGTGCCTTATGGGCGTCTTAGCCGCTGAACCGATCTTCACGAATTTTTCATAGTATGTTCATGTCGATCACGAAAGTGTCATAGGCTATGTCTCATTTCTGTAAAATGGTCCAAAAACCGCAAAATTTGCCAAAATTATACCTTTCATCCGATTGCAGTGAAACTTTGGGGAATGGTTGAACGCTTGCCCAGGATGGTTTCTATGTTGAAGAAATTTGCGGAAAATGGTCCAAAAACCGCAAAAATTTCAATATTTACGGTTTTGATAAAACTTTGGGAAATGGTTTGACGATTGGCCGGGAAGGTTCCAAGTCGAAGAAATGGGCGAAAAATGGTCAAAAAACCGCGAAATTTGCAAAATGGTCGATTGAGATGAAACTTTGGGGAATGGTTTCCAAATTAAAGAAATGGGCGGTAAATGGTCAAAAAACCACGAAATTTTAAAAACTATACTGTTCATCCGATTGCGATGAAACTTTGGGCATTAGTTGGACACTTGCCTGCAAAGTTTCTAATTTTCAAAAATCGCGAAATTAGCAAAATTACCTTATGAGTATTGATGGAAGCTCTTAATGCTTATAAATATTATTATGCAGGCGTTGGTAAATGGAAGCTGCAGATTACACGGCCCAAAATATTGCTAAATTTGCACAGTTTTGACTTGTTAAGATTTGATAGAAGGCAATTGTAGACGGTTAAATATGAGGTAAAAAGCAAACATTCAAAAAATAGAGGAAAAGATTGAACGGTCCGAAATGTTTATGTCGATTTGCAGCCAGCACTAGCTTGAATTAAATCGCACTCATAAGAATCACAAGAACCCGATCGACGGTAGGTATTCAGTTAGTTTTACATAAATGTTTACTAAAACGAGCGAGTAAGTTAAAGTCGGCCCTGCTTGACTTCGATGTACTCAGGGGAATTAGTTTTTAAAAGATTTCGCTTATGTTAATTAACAGAGCATTGACATTAATGTGAACATTTCAACATTATCAGCCATGCTACCATTTTCGCATTCGCAAAAGTTTGGCGACATGGAGAGCTTTGGTAAAAAAAACCGGTTTCAAATCGTAAAACTTTTGCGAATGCGAAAATGGGAAAATTTATTATCTGATCTTTATAAATATTTCAGAGATTGTAGATATTGGGCACATACAATACACAACAAAATAAGAGCTTGATATCCTAAAAATTGTTGAAGTTTTTCAACATCTTTTATTTCCGGTTTGGAACGGGGCGTGGCAAAAATTTAAAACTAACTTGATCTGCGTACAGACAATATCAGCGGTGTCCCAGAAATCTCTTCCAACCAAATTCCAACCCAAAACCAATTCTCGGTGTCCTAGAAATCTCTTTCGGTTGGTTTCAAAGCTCTCGTATTTTGTTGGGAGATTTTGGCAAACCATCCTATACACAAACCAGCCAATACATTAAGCAATCAATAGCGAATTCACGAACCCACGCAATATATCAGCACTGATTTTGTAGTAGGACCATAATCCTATGCACACTCCTTTCGAACTCGACTTTCGGACTAGACTTTCGAACTGAACGAAATCTCTCGAAGTTCTGTGACACCGACGGATTTCACTAGCGATTTGCAAACCAACCGAAGCCTAAATCTCTAGAGATTTCCAGGACACCCCCGTATAAGTCTAAATCAGAGGCAGGCAAGAAATACATTCACATTTTTGCATTGGTGTGTGTGAGAGCAGCGCAAAAATTTCTCTCTTTTCCAGTAGCAACGACTGCGTCGCGAACACGTAACGCAGCGGAGCTTTAACAGTTTATACCAGCGTTCCCCAGCCATGCCCCGGGGGGCCGAACACATTCGACGATTCAAGCCGAATGCGTGCCGAAGCAAAGCCTCAAAGTGTGTTAGAGAGAGACAGAGAGAGGCAGAGAGCCTCTCTTCTTGGGGAACCCTGGTTTATACCGTGTGTGTGGAAGCAGCGCTGCTTTGAGATTTTTCGTATGCACGCCAGATAGCAAGCTGCCGGCCCCTGGTCTAAATACAAAAATTTGCTTGCTCCAGCTCTTTTAGTCTCCGAGATCTAGGTGTTCATACACACAGACGGACAGGACAGACGGACGGACGGACGAACGTTTGGATGGACAGACAGAGAGACAGTTCTGTATTGACTCGGCTTTCGGCTGATCAAGAACATAATTTAGAGGATCTGAGATGCTTCCTTCGGCCAGTTACATACATTTGCACGACTTTAGTATGCCCTGATCGACACTGAGACATGACGATAAAAACATGATAGTTTCGGTATTGACAAATAAGATTCCATCTTTAGTCTCCGAGATCTAGGTGTTTATACAGACCGACGGACACATAGAGGGACAGACGGAAGGACGGACGGACGGACGGACGAATGTTTGGACGGACAGACAGAGAGACAGTATCGACTCGGCTGTTGATGCTGATCAAGAACATACTTTATTGGATCTGAGATGCTTCCTTCGGCCAGTTACATACATTTGCACGACTTTAGTAGGCCCTGATCGACACTGAGACATGACGATAAAAACATGATCGTTTCGAAATTGACAAATAAGATTCCATTTACACTGAATGTCATGTCATAAATTGTTGTTAAATGGGTACAATGAACAAAGTTCAAAATTAAGATAAATTCATTGTGAAAAATGCATCGATTCGGCAAGATATGGTCCGAAGTTCAGAGCAAGAAGCTATTGAAGACGACAAAGTTGAGCCAAGCACTTTTGTTGGTGGAAGAGCTGTACTTAATTCGTCCCTAAGAAGGTGTGTTTGCCAAATTAAATGGTGAGCTTATCGCCATTAGAAGAAAGGTTAAAAGCTTTGTGAAAAAGAGCGCCATAACATTTGACATGGTGTCCATGGTTGCACCCAATATCACAGGCTGAAAGTCTTGGGGTAAGGCTAAGATATTTATCTTGGGTATTTACATTGAAAACTTGACAACATGACCTACAGGGCCTACTAGATTATCATGTCAACATGTGTGGAAAAGTTTGAAGGCAGACGTACTCTACGAGTAACGGGTAATATTTATGGCAGCTTCAAGAAATAGTCATTCGATCCGCGCTTTTCCGACATATTAGTGGTGTGCAGTTATAAGAAGACTCTGCAAAATTTTAGCTCGAGAGCTTCAAAACTGAGAGGCTAGTTCGCGTAGAAATTTACAGCCGGTCAGACGGACGAACGGATAGGCTTATGAAAGGATATATGAAAGGCCAAAGCTTAATCGATTCAGCTCATCATGCTGATCGACAATATACAGAGTGGTCCATCTAGCGTGTGGAATTTGAACTATTCATAATTTGACTTTAAAAACGTCAAATGTCATTCGGATAGCGACTAATATTTAGTAAGAACTTTGACATTTACGAAATGGGTCGCTATTAGCGTAAAGAAAGTTGGGAAATATTAAACTGTGCGAACTTTTCAAAAGACATTTAATAAAAAAAAATTTTCCGAAAACTCAATTTGAGGATCAATTCGTGAGGCGAGTTCGTGAAACTGGAATGTTGGTGGATAATCTAACCCGTGTACGTACCCGTACGGTGCGCTCGACCGATAACATTGCTGAAAATGTGCGTGAACATCCATCGACGTCAACTCGCCATCGATCTCAACAATTAGACACTTCGCGCACTTCTTTGATGCGAATTTTGCCATGAAGCCATACAAAGTTCAACTGATGCAGCAGCTATAGCCAATTGACCATCCGAATCGTCTACATTTCCCAAATAGGGCGGAAGATCGTTTGGGCGAAGATGGTTTTTTTTAGACAACTGCAATTAGGAGACCGGTCTTTGCGACCTATGGTTAATAAACAAAATTGTCGCATCTGGCGCACAGCAAATCCGCAAATCGTCGTCGAAAAGCCAATGCACCCACCACGTGTCACTGTTTCGTGCGGATTTTGGTCTCCAGGCATCATTGGTCCATTTTTCTTTGAAAATGGAAAAGGAGCCACCGTGACCATGAATGGTGAGCGTTACCGCGCAATGTTAAGTGATTGGTTCTTCGAGGAAATTGAAGCGGAAGACTTGGATGATATTTGGTTTCAACAACGCGGCGCTACGTGCCACACTGCAAACGCCACAATCGATCTTCTGCGCCCTATCTTCGAAAAACGAATAATCAGCAAATATAGAGATGTGAATTGGCCGCCAAGAAGCTGTGTGACACCGTTAGACTATTATATTTGGGGAGCATACAAATGTTATGCAAACAATCCTGAAACAGTTGATGAGTTGAAGAACTGGCAAAATCCTCTCGAAAAAAATCTTTATCCACCATATCGTATCCAAATTTTTCCAGCTTGTCCAACCATTTTTTGCACTTGCTTTAGACAAAAGTAAATATCTAAACTTTTTTCAATAATGAAATTGCCTTCCGTGATAACACTAAGACAAAGCGATCGTTCACAAGTGTAGACTGTCTTCGCCAAATTGACAACACACCATAAAGATGCTTTCATCAAAATCCCCCTTAGACCAGATTAATTGTGAACATTCGCTTCATTCCTGGTCAAATCTGAAGGCATTTAAAAGTCAAATGTGAAACTTTCTTGGCCCGGTTGACAGCAAATTTAGATTTGTTTTTGTGTTTGAACTTGATTGGACCATTCACGTGGAATTCGTTACGGCTGATAATGCTGCGACCTTTGTCGAATCAAGGCGGGTGACCTTTTTGTTCCATATGTTAATTAAAATATATAATTTTTGGCTGCTTTGCAAATTGTGTTTTGCCAAAAAAAAAAGCAAAAAAAAAATCAAACTGAAGTGACTTTGACTTAAAAATGAAATGCGTCAGCGTGCTAAAATAGCTCAGCCAAATTTCTGGGTATCTGTTATTTTGTTTCTCATTTTCATTTTGTTGGGATTAATTTAACAAAATACAAAAATAAGCGTTTTAGCTTAGTTTCTGGGCTGTGCGGCTTCATTTAAATTTTTGATTGGCTCGGAAAAAAAGCGCCGGCTGGCTAATGAGCAAATGGCGTTCATTGATCGCTTTAAATTAATCTTTTTTTAATTTTCGGGGGGTTACAGATTAGATGCTGTCGAGGCAGAAGTTCAGCTCAGTTCGCTTTTTGCTCGTAATGTAATTAATATGCAAATTACATTTGTTAATTTTTGTTCACAAGCAATCAAGAGATGAAGATGGACATGGTCCAAATGCGAGGGCTGGCCAAAAATAATGGCAACCAAAACTCGGAATAACTAATTACTGACGACGTCGGCTCTCAGGTAGCCGATATATGCAATCAAATTTGATTTAGCCGCCTCGGCCGATATTTATTTATGAGCACTTGGCTTTTGATTTTAGCTGGCGCAGCGGCGTGGCGCATAAATTTCGATGGCGCTGGCCACATTACCACGCGCAGCCCGTAACTCATTGGATGGGCCGGTGGATGAGTATGAGGATGGGCCACCGTCGCCGCCATCGGTGCCGTAAATATGTCTGATGGCTGCACTTTTTGGCATGTCGGCAGCTCATTGCGGGTAGCTGTGAAACGCCCAACATTTTCGCTAATGAAAATGGATCTGTTTTGGGCTCGGACGGCGTTAGGTGGAATCTCAATTGAGTATGTGAATTTATGCTGTGGCGACAGGTGGGAGTGCAAATGTAAGCAGCCTGAAGGGACAGACAAAAACCCCCTGGTAATAAATTCTCAGGCTTAAAGAGTTGAGTGTTTTCGTATCTAAAAAAGCGTCACGAAGAGATCAAGTGATTGTGTTGTACTTTTCATTTGTGATACTAGGCACACAAATTTGAAAACTCCACAAGTAGCTCAACTTCGTAGTGCCCTTTTTTGACCAGCTCTTTTGAGCATTCGTACATTTTTTATAAGACCTTATTGATTACTAACACTAGAAAGCTTAAACAGAAGAAGTTTGTCAATACCAACTGTTATGTTCTCTGTACCAGTTCAGGCTTCCCCTCGAAAAAGCTCCCCATACAATTATACCAAATTGGTTTCTAGGAAACATCAAGAAATAAATGCTTGTGCAAGTTTTAGCATTCAGTTTTAACAACTTTATGCAAGACTCTGGGCAATATTTAGAATGATATAGTTACAGTTCATTTATTTACTAACCCAAAGTTCTGGTTTGTCCCAGGATTTGAACGAAAGCAAAGTGAATATAACTACAAACATCAGTTCCTCAACACTACAGAATCTTTCTTTTGCTTCTGTAAAATCATGCAATAAACTTTGGTTAGATTCATGGAGGAGAGGTTCAGAAAATTTTACTTTGGTCGCTTCTTCCTTAGTCAAGAATTTTGCCTGAAAATATAAATTCCCCTGCCAACGCCTCTGACTTTTCGCACAATTTCTAAAAGTTGTTTTCTAATTCCTAGAATATAGTTGACTAGCTTCAAAATAACTATGTAAATGTTCCAAATATATGTATGAACTCGCATGTTCAGTCTTTGTCCAAATGTATTTCGCTTCAAGAATGTATGGATTTCACCATCAGTGCCGCTTACAAACACTAAATATCGTACATTAAAGTAATCTCCTTCATCCAGGATTATGGAGAAGAAGCACGACGAAATAGTGAGAATATCAACTAGCAACTTCCAAGGAAGGTAAGCAGCCTAATGACAGGTATATTAAGAGGTCGGTGGTTAATTGCAAGAGATGTATGGATCACATGTTTTTAAATGCTTAAATGGTTTACATATCATTCTTAAAGACTAGATCAATTAATCATCGCAAAAGAATTATTTGAACTAAATTTAACCGATAAAAGTTTCAAAAATTACAAGTAACATGGTCTGAAGGCGCCTACGTCGTTTAACTCCTCAATTAACTGAGTCGATCCGAACTGAACTAATTATTTTTGGTGTTTTTGGCTCGGCTCAGTATTTTCGAAAGAATGACGGTTCGGATTGAGGTTTGGTTTATCAGTTGAAACCATTAGTTTGGTTACGGATTTGTTTGAATCCCTTTTCAGTCGATTTTTATTCTCGATCGCAAAAAATCTACCTGATAGCAATGTGACACTGGTCGGTAGATTCGAATTTTTAAAGCCTTAAATTTGTAAAATTGTAGTTAAATCGAACCGAACATTTTGGCTTGAAACAATTTCAGGGTGACCGATTTTATGCCCAACTTCGATATACCTGTTACTCAGGGCAATTGTTGTTTAATATCCTTTCCCTATGTTAATTAACAGAGCATCAACATTAATGTGACCATTTCAACATTATGTGAGCACAAAGTGCATGTAGCGCAAAAAGTATGCAACTTTTTTATAACCTTTATAACTCTGCCAATTATTATCCGATCTTTATGAAACTTTCAGAGATTGTAGATATTGGGCACATACACTACACTGCAATGTATGAGCTTGATATCTTTAATATTGTTGGAGTTATTCCACATTTTTTATTGTGGCCAAAATTTGAAATAAACTTGATCTGCGTAAGGACACAAGGAGTCTACATACAAAATATGGTGTCTCCAGCTCTTCTAGTCTCCGAGATCTAGGTGTTCATACAGACAGACGGACATGGCTATATCGACTCGGCTGTTGATGCTGATCAAGAATACTATATATATACTTTATGAGGTCGGAGATGCTTCCTTTTTTTTACTTTTTACGAGTAACGGGTATAACAATGGATATAGGCCTATATCTATCCTGCCATACTTATCGAAAGTTTTCGAATCCCTTGCAGCTAGCCAAATAAATAATAACCTTGTCTCGTACAACTACTTATGCCAGAATCAGTCAGGATTCAGAAAAAATCGAAGATGTATCACTGCACTTCTAAAAATTTCGGAAGACTTTTGAAACAAGTTAGAGGATGCATTTGCATTTGATACTGTCAATCATAATATATTATGCACCAAGTTAAGCAAATTGCTTGGTTTCTCAAAAACTGCATCAATATTAATTAGATTTTACTTAACTAACAGGCGCCAAGCTGTCGTATCCACCCTCAGTGTATCGTCGTCAAGAAGTTCTAATTCCTTTCGCAGACCCAATTGTTCGAAAATTTGTTTTGTGTTTATTAAAGTAATAACAACCATTCTTGAATCGCTACTTATGAAATCTGCCACGAGAAAAACCATTATCACTCCTACAATAACAGAAAAAAAACAACAATTTTGGCGAGCCTCCAGTCGGCTAACCACACACATGTATTTGTTTTTGCTGTCGTCTCTGTCGCCCCGCTACGCAATAGATTTGTTTTTGTTTTCGCTTCTAATTCGGATAGCATGTGTGAGATGTCGAGGCAATTTTTAATGCTTCTTCGTAGCGCCGAGTGCCATAAAATAACTCTGGGAGCAATCGGAGCAAAAAGAGCAAGGACGTGCCAACCGATGATTTAAACCATTCGGAAAAAATTGTACAATTCGTCAGAAAATCAAAGATTTAGCCAATGAAACCAAATCAAGGTACAAGTCCTTGTTAGTATGAAAAGTACCAGTTATAATATTAATGCTGTATTTTCACTTGTCTGATATCTCATAAGAGTTTCTCAAATGAGATATCAGTCAAGTGTAGTAGTCAATTTGAGAAACACAAAAATATATATATGAGATCTCTACAAGTGAAATACAGCTTTAGTATGAATTTTTCAACTCCGCTATATTTAATTTAAGACTGCTATGGGATATCTTAAGCAAGCCACCAATGAACCGAACCGGGTTGACAACGAAACTCCGACTTTTTAAGCTGAAAACTGATCCCGAAACGAAAACAGAGATTAGAAAATTTCTCAACGTATACTAGTTCCGATCGAAAATTTTTATACTCTGTACTGAGGTACACAGAGTATATTAAGTTTTTGCAATAGTGCCCTTCTGTCCGTCCGTCTGTCTGTCCGTCTGTCCGTATGAACAAACAGATCTCAGAGATGGTAAGAGATAGAGGTTTGATATGTACGGAACATATGTTTCTTATACTTTCAGGCAGATCACATATCTCCCACAGTTTTATAGATAGAAGGTTCTAACCTTGAGGATATATTTAGTATTCGGGATTCGTTATCGATCCGCTGAAGGAATTTTAAAGATCGAATGAACGATATTCGAGTTATAATGAAAACAAACAATTATGGGCTTCACCGGTCGCAACGGTAATGGGCAGCACTTCACTGGTACAGAGTATGTTATAGTCGGGCTTGACCGATCTTTCTTGTCGTCCTTGGGTCCTTGTTTTAATCAAGCTTTTAGACTTAAGTCCCACGGTGGTTTCCGCATAAACGTCATCATTTTTCATTAAAATTTTAAAACTTTACATGCGAAGTGACAAATATATCTTCGGTCACTAGATCAGCTTTAGAAAATTTAACGAAAAGCAAAGTGGATTAAAATCGTCAAATAACTAAAATATTCTTATGACCCGATCTAGAAACTGCAGTAATGATTGTCCCTTTACAAAAAACTCAAATTTAAGAAAAATCTAACTCAAAATTCCATAGCTACACAGAGAAAAAAGGTCCATTTGGAATAGATATGTCTTAAATATCCTTTTAGTCATCTTTAATATCCTTTCAATTATCCAACGGAGCGGAAAATCGTCCAAGGGATATGAAAAATGGTCATTCTTTGGACGATTTTCAGCACCGTAGGATGATTTAAAGGATATTTAAGTCATATCCATTCCAAATGGATACGAAAATTCTCAATTTGTTCTTGCAATGTGGTCTCTTTATTAAATCAAATAGGACTGGAAAGATTAAAAGGCCAGGATTTTAAGAATGAATGTTAGAAATCTTACATTTCAGTTGTGAATTTTCAGAGAGGTCGCCATTCCCATTGCATGCTTTTTGGTCTTTGCATTGTATGAATACTTTTTGATTGAAGAACATTTGTCTGTGTTTCTGTCTGTGCCGAAATCATAACGACAGTGATACTTTATGTGCGATAATGCGGATTCTGTCCAATTTTGCTGAGGTGGCCATAAAAGCTGTATCCACCTAAGGCAGTCAATCAGCAATCTATTCCAGATAGGAATAATGCTTGTACCTTGAGATGCAACAGGTACAACAGATGTATAACCTATGTTGTCGTTTATTTATTTACAAAGTGCTCAAGATTACAAGCTTACATGCCAAGAGAGTGAAAGAACTTAAAATTTTGCAGCCCAATTTGGAAAAAAACATTCCATCTTAATATAAACTATATTTACTTTTCGCTTTCCGTTGCAATCAGTTTGATAAAAAAAACTAGCATTAATCGATCGAGTGCCGGCCATGTTATTTTGCCTGGGTCAGTCGATTGCCATTTATAATCCCCAAGCCAGTTTGTTGATTTTTCTTTACACCAAAAGCTGTCAGTTTTGTATGCGCATACTTTTCATGAAAATTGTTTTTCAAATAAATTTTCCACCCACACGCATTATCGAGAGCGGCCATAGATCTTACTGCTGTGGTGGAGCAAACTATCGAGCGTTAGGAAAACATTTCATGAATTGGATCCCGATCGACGTGTTTTCTGATTCTTCTTCTTGCTGCCGTTGTTGTTTGTTTATTTAGACATAATGTGCGAATAGTTTCACTCACTAGTTGAGGTCTCGTTGTTGAAGCATTGCCGCAGGCAGACAGTAGAGTGCTTTGATCTTGGCCAGAGTGTGAAATGTGCGTCAGTGTGATTAATCAAATGTTTATTGGAATTGGGCTAGTGGACGGGCCGCAACCCGCAAACGCGGAGCGTACCCAAAAATGGAAACAAAAATATAATTAAATATTTATACAAAAAAATGTACGTACACTTGTCGGCGTTGCCTGTCAAAAAGTGACATTTCCCACATCAACGGACTGAGCGACCGCTCGACCGAGTGGAAGAGGCCTCGTACAACAATTTAACATTAATTCGCAGTCAAATAATGTTGCATTTTTTATGCGCAAATGTCGTCGTTGTCAAGTGCCAACGACGGAGGACCGGGAAGGATGTGGGTGGGTGGTGAAACCGAGGGGAAGGATGTTTGGGACTGACAAACAAAATGGTACTCTAACGGATGTATTAACGCATCGAGAGCTCCGCACATTCGTATGGTATGCGATATTTAAAAAAAATAAAATAATAAAGCAGGCGACTTGCACTCAAGTTGCTGGTGGTTGGCCATGGCAATGGCAGAGGCAGAGGCAGCCACCATGCGAGCGAAGCGTCGGTGGCGTCAGTCGCTGGCAAAATGTCAAATGTCAGAATTTGACATGCGTGTGACATATCAGTGGCAGCTTTTACATTAATCAAACTCCCTTTTTCTTCGGGCCCAGGGCCCGGCAGAACACCGCCAGCGATGACGACTCTGAGGCAGAGGCTGAGTCTGAGCCTGACGACGATGCTACACAATTGACACATTGAATTAGGGACATGACGCCTTCTGTTGCTAAAATACACAAAACCAGCCGAGGCATAACACATCCACTTCCCATTCCATATGCATTTACCCCTCGTCCCTTCACTCTCACTCTTTGTGTGAGTGTTTGCCATGCATTTTACAGTTATAATCTAATCATGTGAAACTTATATTTGGAAATGCGGTTTTTGGCTCGTTACGCTGTTTTTGAAATCCATGAAAATGTCAGACATTAAGATTGAAGCTGGTGAATTTGTAATGGATTTGTATATGAAGAGGGTGGGAGAGTAGAGCAGCTTTAACTAGGAAAGGGAATGCGAAGTGACTTGGGTTTGAAGCCCATTTCCAGAGCAATGAATCAGATCTAATGGGCATCGCTCTAGATTAATTTTTGACTTTATTCCCCCTTAAAAGCTTAATAGCTCATTTTGCTGAAGCAAACTTAGATAATATTCAAATGAATAATGAGTTAAAATGCTAAGAAATATTTGACTCCAGTGAGCTTCGAACCTGAACTAATTTAAAAACCTTTTGCATCCCTCGAAAAATGAGTCAGTTTCAACGCCCCCTTTTTGTGACCTCATAAAGTATATTTCGCTCACTTTCTTTAAGGTGGCTTCCTCACTGAAGCACATTTTCAAAAAAGTTATCGTCATCACTGAAAAGGCAGATTCTCAAAACTCGGTACTTAGTGATCGATAATAGTACTCGATACGACATACTTGATGCGATGCCAAGTACTCGATTCTAAGAATTCGATACGCAGTACTCGACACTAAGTACTCGATTGTAATTGCTCGATATTAAGTACTCTTACTCAGTACTCGATTCTTAAAACTTTATACTAAGTACTCGACTCTAAGTACTCAATACTCAGTACTCGATTAGGCAGTATTCGATTCTTAGTTCTTGATACTAAGTACTCGATACCAAGTACTCGATACCCAGTATTTGATACTCAGTACTCGATTCTAGACCTCAATACTTAGTACTCAATACTAAGTACTCGATACTCTGTATTTGATACTGGGTGTACTCTAAGTACTCGATACTCCATACTCGATACTCTGTACTCGATACTCAATACTAAGTACTCAATACTAAGTACTTCTACTCCCCCTACACGACCACCTTAAGTCCCTAAACAACAACACCACAAAATATGAAAGTCAGCGTGACGCGTGACGCTTTTTTTAAGGCTTGACTGCCCCAAAGGGCCAAAGCCGAGCTCCTCTCAATCGGAAGCGATTTGTAGATCACATGGGAATATTCAATTTCATTTCGTAAACTGAATAATCAGGCCTGTTCTCAATTCCAATTCCACTGCAACTTTTTGAAAACGGAATTGATTCAGTTTCTTGCCACACAAAAACGAAAGCGTTTTATGTTTTAAAAAGTAATCGGTGGAATGAAAAGTAATTGGCAAATTACGCACTCGTACAGTTGCCAAATGTACGTTGAGTTAATTTTCCTTAATACCGTGATCAATGTAGAACTTTTTTATGTATTTTGAGTTGCATTTAAATCTTTAACTGAACTAAAAATAATTTTTTGTTAAATGTCGCGAGAAATAAGCAGCGCCTGCCAAACCGAAAGGTAAAACGTACAAGTCAGCCTCTCTCATTTACGCATGTTCCATTTTCCATCGTTTCGCTGATTCTCGCGTGCCGATTTTGTTTGGTCCATGGTTTGCCATAAGTAAAGTAAAACGTAAGCTAAATAATTCGGAATTGAGAACAGCAAATCGAAACCGAAAAGGAATTGCTTTCGGTTTACTTTTCAAAACTTGGCGGAATTGAGAACATGCCTTAATATTACCAATGTAATGTTAAATACTTGGTTTTGTGAATCATTTTTAAGCATTGAAGTCGAAGATCTTAAAAAGGCAGAGGCTATTGGGAACTTTATAAGTAATTCTGAACGTTTATCTTGATTTTTTGTATTAAACTTATCTGACGATTTTAAGACTAAGTTGCCCAAAACCGACCACATAACAGAAGAAGTCGCTAGGCAGTAGGTCACAATTGTTTTTCGTCTATCATTTTTTATTGAACCGAACCGAAACTGTAGGAACAGGTTCAGCTTTTATTATTAAAGAGGTTCGGTTCAAGGTTCAGTTCACAGTAAATTAATAGTCGGAATTCCGTGCTCGAGCCGGTTAGGTTCAAAACCAGTTTGCATCCCTGGAAGATACAGGAGAAGTAGAAATTACAAGCCGATTCCTAAAACTCTTTCCTAAACGAATGCTGATCTTTAATCCGCTAGTTACATAAAGCTAATTTGGTTAAGCACATGTTAGATAGAAGAAAGGAAAGCTATTTTCGTCAAAGCCGAAAATGCATAGTTTAATTAACATATTCAATTCGCAAATGTAAGTTTTCATACTTGATTTTAATATAAATGACTCCTTATAACTCGACAGCCGTTCATTCGATCTTTACCATTTCTTTGGCGGATCGAAAAATAATCTTGATTTCAAAATATGTCCAGAAGGTTCGAAACTTCCATCTATAAAACTGACGGAGATATGACGATTTTTCTAAATTGTGGGGGCGGGAGGGGGCGTGGCAAAAATTGAAAATAAACTTGATCTGCCTGCAAATATAAGAAGTTTTTGTCCCATACAAGTCGAACCTCTATCTCTTACCATCTCTGAGATCTGTGCGTTAATACGGACAGACTGACAGACGTACATGGGTAGATCGAACGGCTGTTGATGTTGATCAAGAATATATATTCTTTATAGGGTCGGAGATGCTTCCTTCTACATACTTTTGCACAAACTAATTATACTCTGAGTACCTCTGGTACAGAGTATAAAAAGTTTAAACATTCCCGTGCGAATGGTGTATCTGGTAAAAGTTCCTTTATTAGTTGTCACGAATGTACACAGAAATTGTGCTAACATTCTGAACATTCAGTGAATGTTCTTCAATTCTCAATAACTCAGGGCTTAAAGATGTTAGTTGAAGCCAGTATGCTTCGCAGCCTTATGTTTTCAACAAATTCCATTTGAGAGGAACAAAAGATTTGAGGACTAACTGAAGATTGCTTAGTCGGAGCTTTTTATATGCAAAAATCCTAATCTTTTCGATAATAGTAAAGTAAAGTAAAATTAGCTTGTCAAGATGACACAGCCCCAAAGGGCCAAAGCCGAGCCTCTCTCATACTCTTGGCTTGTGCGCTTCTAATTTTAGCACAGGAGAAAGGGACCTACAGTTTAACGCCGAATCCGAACGGCAGTTTTGAGAAGCCTTTCATGGCTAATTACTGCAATGCTGGCGCCAACAGCAAAGAGGTGTGGCCGGGTGTAAAGTTTTATTCAAAGAAAAAAACTTTTCATTAGATGTTCCGAGGCGGGATCGAACCCACGACCTCATGCACAGCGGTCGCGAACACTAGCCGCTGAGCCACCCGGCCACGCAATCTTTTCGATAATATTGTTCAATAATTCGGAGGTTGTGACGTAGTACAACAAGCTAAGTTGTAAGTTGTAGACTTGCATCCTCCTTTTTTGTACAGTCCTCACCTTTTCACAGCTATTGGCAAACAATTGATCAACCTTCAACCTTTGGGTTTGGCGTAAACTGTAAGATCAATTCGTCTGTGATAAAATTAAAAACCACGCCATATTTCTAAAAAAAGTGTAGTAAACACAACGAGAACTACCTTCTTAGATTTTCAGAAAAGGGCAAAGTTCTGGAAAACTTAAATTTCAACTTGTAGCTTTATTCAAACTGACACCCTCCTTCACGTCCCGCCCTTCATTAACAGCATCAATTCGGTTGATCTTCATTTAAATTACTGTCAATCTACGCCTCATCAAGCTGCATACAACACCCAAACAGCTAAATTGCCTGCCTAATCATTCAAACACCATCATATATTTGCACTTCACTCCCCAATCTATTAAGTACTTGGTGCCCGCATGCGCTGTCAGCATCATCCTAAGACAAAAGTGAAAGAAAACCCACGTCCATGTGAGTGAAAAGCGTTTTGCCCATTTGCCTAAATGAAAATGTCAAAATCATTTGTCAAACGTTTTATTAGCCAAGCGACATTATGCATGCCCCTGCAGCAGGCATTGTGGGCGCCACTCTAATGGGCCTGCCAACACACAGGAGGCGGTCGTCTGGGAGCCAACGATCCATCTTGAACTCGTCAGAGACGCCATGGCGGCTCTGCGTAACGAAATGGCGCGCACAGTGGAATGCGCAACGAATCCGGCCACAGAAATTTGAAAATCAAATTGTGCGCATGCGTGAAAAGCCACAGGAGGCTGGGCCACACATTGACTGGTTAATTGTGAAACATTTTGGCATAAAGCTTAAGACAATGGGCCATGACCGTGAATCAATAAAATATTATATATGATGGCTACTTGGCTTTCCAATAGACATAAATCATGGGCCAGTTGGTGTGTGCGGCAACCATCAAATAATGGCCACAAAACATGTAGAACATGACGTGGGACAACAGCCAAATCATCCACAAACCACATCCACATCAACATCAGCAACTTCATCTTCAGCTGCAGGTTGCCGCGCAGCTGAGTTACGACGAAATTGAAAACACTTTTAATGCGCCTTGATTTATTATCAACATCTCGGAATCTGAATTGAAACTGTGTGACTGCGTTTCTTATTATGATCATGCCCAGCAAATATTAAACATACAAAGGGTATATCTAGTTTATAGAAACGTTAGTACAAGTCATGATGAGCATCAACACACATTTTTCAGGTGGTAGAGCAACAAATTTTAATATGCCGTATTCCCAGGGTATATGACAGTCGTACTCATTGTTTGTATCTGCTTTGGCGCTCCAATAACTATTCGTAATTGTGAAGGATTCTTTCAAAGGAAAATCGCTTGTGCTGTCATCGTCGAACGGCTTGGCGCGCGATCAACTCATAAGAATTTGTAAGTACTTTTTGACATATTCATTTGGAGAGGCCAGAGGACACCGCCAAGGTGTTACACATCATGCCCGTCCCTGCGTCTCGACATGCTGCTGGGCAATGACATGCATTTATGCACCACAGATGGATCAGCTGCATCATCGATCCGTGCTCCGCGTTTTGGGGGCTAATTTGCTATGCCCGGCGGCGGCTATCAAAATATTGTTAAACATTTGTCTGCCTGTCTGTTCGCCGCTCACTCACTCTGTTTGTCTTAAGCAAATATCAAAATAAATAATTTAAGAGCGGATATATTAAGTTTATTGCCAGTCCAGATCAGGTGCAACGTGCACTGCAGGCAGCTGCCGGCGATTGCAGTGGAAAATTATAAAACAATTCGCCTGAAATGCGCATTGGCGGGTGCATTTAATTATAATAATTTTCGAATTCTCCGCTCTGCTCGGCTCTTGTGCATTTAATTATAATGAAAATTGCTGGCAACCATGGCAAATGTTGTCCATCTCATGGCCACATCTGTGCGAGACCCAAAAAAAAAAAGTAAAGAAATTCAAAATAAAATGATTCGTAGTGGCCTCACCATGGGGCGCACAAAAAGAAACTCTCCACTTGGCGCAGCCAAATTGCTTGGCCATTTACATGGATTATATTGGTCTGCAATTATTGAAAGCACTGAACAGCCAGGATGAGATTAAGCTGGAAATTACAGGAATTAATTATATGCAAGCCTTTGAATTCTATGCAAATGGTTTTTTCTTAAGTGGAATAAACGTTTATTAGTCAATGTTTCGACAGCTTTCAGTGTGTTTCCATTATCCCAAAGATCAACTTGCTGATCTACAGCAACAAACTATGAGCAAACTAGCCAGAAACCTAGCCATGAAATTGTCAGAAATGAACAAAACTTATTTAGAAACTCGAGATCATGATAGTTTTGATAGCGAAGTCTACTGATGATTGAGCCAAAATTTTCTTAAAGCAGCTGTGAACAATATTCGTTTCTCCTGGGATATTTATATTTCGGTATGTTTTAGTATATAATTAGATATTTAATATTCGAAAAATAAAAAAAAAAAAAATTTTTGGTATTGAAAATGAGTATTTCCTGCATTGCTTTTATCCGAGTCCGAATAACTCGCTACCTAGCTTTTGGTCCACAATCAGACAATGAAGCTTCTGTCACGAGCCTGACGCATCTTTCCACAACTTGAGTGTGGCAAGAAAGCTTCTCAAATTTCAGTAAACTTGTTCCTGATGAAATCAAGTCCACCATTTCTTTGTTATTATTTGTCATTGGAGGTTCCGTAATCTTTTCTTCCGCCCAATCTAACAAATTCTAATAGCACGACGCATTAGCTTGAAGCTCTGGAAGTCGAAACTCTCGAACTTTCATTCCCTTCAATATATTTCGAAGAGCTAGTTTCCTCATGTGGGATGCATCATCAAGTAGCATAGCCAAACAAATATTTTCTGGATGTGCGAAGAATGAAATACGTTGTATGGTTTTGAGAACTATGCTCTTCAGATCATTTCTAAAATACAAACTAAGCTACGTTAAAATCGAGAACCAGACCGTCTTTACAAGATGACTTTGTTTTGTTGTCAAACCAGAACGGAGAATTCTATTCGCGCAAGTCCGCCATTGTGAATGTGACAGTGTGCCTGGGGCTCTGCTGGCCAAGTTTGGTGAGATACTGCCAACAGAAACTACAGAGCATATTTGATGAAGATATTTCTGATCGTATCTTATTAAATCCTAATTGACTATCGGCAACTCAGTAGGAATGGCATCAAAATCCAGTACACCCAAAACCCGACACGTAGCGAGTTTTTACCAATGCTACCGGAAAAATTAGTAGAGTCTGTTGTTATACCGTGGAGACTAAAGAACAAATGGAGGATTGGTTATTCATTTGCATGCAGCAAGCGCAATTATCCACCCTAGTGTACACGTCCTGCTATTTGGGTTGTTGTTGGAGCCTTGTTAGTTTTATTTATAAGAAAACATAACTTTCAAGTCCTTGAGATGGGGTAAAACATTAGGAAGGTAGTCGGAAACCGTAAAAAGACTTTTATGAGTTAACAAAGTTGAATTCTACTATATGAAAGTCGAGCCCCTTAGTAAAAAAGCTTGGGGAATAAGATAAATAGTTAAGCTAAGCGCATCTTCTTATAGCAGTTTATTCTGGAGTCGAAGAACGAAAACCTTGTATATAAATTTTTCTTTTCTGATCAGGACAATCAGATCGAAGAATTAGGTCGAAACAAAATTGGATCATAATGTTCATAAAGAAATCAGCGTTAAAATATGGAACACCCCAATAACTCGTTTCAATGATAGTATACTATCTATAGATATATCTATAGATGTAGATATCTATAGATATATTATACTCGCTTAAGAGAGATGACTTTTTAAAACTACCATTGTCATATTAGGATTAGTAAACAAGAAAGAAAGTCGGTCAAGCACGACTATAACATACTCAGTACCTGTTAAATGCTGCCCATAACCGTTGCGACCGGTGTTGCCATTAATTGTTTGTTTTCCTTATAACTCGAATATCGTTCATCCGATCTTTCAAATTTCTCAGCAGATCGATAAAGAATCCCGAATAGTAAATATGTCCAGAAGGTTCGAACCGTCTATCCATAAAACTGTGGGAGATATGACGTTTTTTCGATATTGCGGGGGCGGGAGGGGGAATGAAAATGAACTTGATCTGCCTGCAAGTATAAGAAACATATGTACCTTACATGTCAAACCTCTATCTCTTACCATCTCTGAGATCTGTTTGTTCATACGGATAGACAGACGGACGGGCAGACGGACCCTTTTCACAAACTTAATATACTCTGTGTACCTCTGGTACAGAGTATAAAGACAAGAGTTCGGGATAAGCTCTGTTCTGTTTGGGTATCACAAGAACCTGGACCGAACCAGCTCTGAAGCGTTCAATTTGCATCCTTGTTTGATTTATTTGATAGAATAAATAACAGAAAACCAGGCGTGGCCAAAATTGAAAATAAACTTGATCTGCCTGCAAGTATAAGAAACATATGTTCCATACATGTCAAACCTCTATTTCTTACCATCTCTGAGATCTGTTTGTTCATACGGACAGACAGACAGACAGACGGACGGACAGACGGACACTTTTGCACAAACTTAATATACTCTGTGTACCTCTGGTACAGAGTATAACGAGAGCTTTTATATTTCCGTTACTCAGGGCAATTAGTATTTAATAGCCTTTCGCTATGTTAATTAACAGAGTATTAACATTGATGTGACCATTTCAACATTATGTGAGGAAAAACGCATGTAGCGCCAAAAAGTATGTAACGTTTTATATAACCTTAATTACTCTGCCATTTGTTATCCGATCTTTATAAAACTTTCAGAGATTCTAGATATTGGGCACATACACTACACTGCAAAATATGAGCTTGATATCTTCAAAATTGTAGGAGTTACATTTATTGATGTGGGGTGGGAGGGGGTGTGGCCAAAATTTGAAATAAACTTGATCTGCGTAGGGACAATAGGAGTCTACTTACAAAATTTGGTGGCTCTAGCTCTTCTAGTCTCCGAGATCTAGGTGTTCACACAGACAGACGGACATGGCTATATCAACTCGGCTGTTGATGCTGATCAAGAATATATACTTTATGGGGTCGGAGATGCTTCCTTCTGCCTGTTACATAGCGGGTATAAAAATCACACAATCGGAATCGGGTTGGGAAGTGGTGGAATTTAAAGTTTGGGCTGAGATCGGGACGGTCGGCACGGGATTAATTTTTTTGTTTCTTGACCAGAAATTTTTTGAATGAATAATCTTAAAAAGATTTATCTTTAATCAGGGCTGCCAGATGTTTCTTGGTTTTAAGAAAAGCTTTATCACTAGATGCTCAATTTTCCGAGGCGACCTCTAGATTTTGACTGTAGGTTTTTAAAACGCATCAAATGAAATCTTAATTACCTTACTTGACCTTTTATTTTAAAGTTACAAACATCAAAATCGAAAAAAAATAATATTTCATCCATACACGGCATCCCTAGTACGAACACATCGTGAAGCCTAAGGTTGGGTTCGCGAACTGGATCCTAAGCATGTCGATCGTAAGGTTTTGTTTCGAACTTGGGTTCATAACATCCTAAGTCCCCTATTTTCAGCAAATATTGAACGCATTGGTAAAAATGCTCGTCTTTATTTGTGTTAAGGAGGACTGTAGCCGTTTGACCAAGTTAATTAGGATTTTACCTCACAACATCCTCTCTCATGGCTTTCATGTCTTTGAAAATGGAATGTAGCACCCGCTATAGTTCCAAAACATGACAATTGCTTTATTTCCCATTCAAACTCATAATTTATCGCATTTAGATATAAAATTAAACCAGCTTCTTGATAGAAGAATGCTCAGAAAACGATATACATAAGTTATTTTAAACGTGACTTAAGACATTTTTTGATCCGAACACTTTTTCAAACAGATGACGTCCGGTTCGGTTTTAGGTTCGGGAAGTAGAAACTTTAAAAGGTTCGGTTCATGTCCCCAAAAATCCGTAACGAACCCTTCAAACTTATGACATTTGGTTCGTTGTGTGGTTCGAGGGATTCAAAAATCCTGCAACGAACCTTTTAAACAGTAAGATTTACCGGACCTGAACCCTAAACGGTGCTCATGCGATCTAAATTTCAAATCAAAGTTCAATTAGGCTATGAGAAAACTTTGATTTTCTTCAAATAGTTTAATATACCTTCAAAGCATTTATCGAGTTTACTTAAAGCAAGTAAGAACTGTAATAAAATCTTAAGTGTATGCTTAGTAAGTATTTTGCAGCTGCAGTAGCATGAGAAAGCAGCGCTGCTGGTGCTGATCCCTTGACGGATTGATAAATAATCCTGATTACTTAATATGTCTAGTAGGTAGGATCCATCTACCTACAAAACAGTGTGAGATATGACTTTTTTCCAAATTGTAGGGGCGTGGCAGCAATTGAAAATAAACGATCTGCCTGCAAGTATAGGAAGCATAGGTCGCATAAATGTCAGAGTATAAAGAAGACAGCGACTTTAACCTTCACGAGGTGAGAAGTTTTGTTATCTACTATTAGTGCATCAACTTATGCACTCAACACAAAAAACGTGCCGTTCACAGTATCCTTCAGGTTCCTTTTCTATCGAATTTGATTAGCTTATTGATCACTTCCAACACAATCGAAGCTAAAATTTTAATTCTTTCCTTCAGTTTATTAATTTTAAGTCCAGCCTCATCGTAATAAACCCATATTTATAGCTCAGGGCTAGTAAATTTTCTTGAAATACATTTATGCTTTGTAGCTCAGTGTTTGTGGGCCTAACATTTGATCATATCTGCGCTGGCACAGCAAATTCTTTTGAAAACTGATTTGTAAGTTGGCACACAAAACATATATCGCCGGCAACCACTGCTAATCCCCCCCTCGACCACGCCTTGCCATAAACTTAATACGAAAACTTTTCAATTTAACAAAACGCCAAGAATGCCTGCTGAGCGCTGCCGAGTAGCCCAAGTGGCCATGTTAGCCACAGCCAACAGCAATAGCCACTGGGACCCAGATGAGCTACTGGCGACTGATAAATCACAAATGCATTTGAGCGCGTATCAATGCGAGTCGAAGGCATCCAGTAAGCATGGGGGCTACTGTTTTTAGCTTGTAATTATTTCTACGCTTTGGCGCGAAATTTGAAATTCATTACATAACTCAATGTAATGGTCGCTGCGACCGCAAAAGCGCAACTTCGTATGACTGATGGGTCAATAAACTAGATGATTTTATGTACACGACTCTAGACGCGCGACAAGCTAAGTAATGAAAAATAATTAGAAATGTGCTTAAAAAAGTTGGCCCCCAGAGAGGCTAGTGAAAGATCACTAGGCGGACCCATATCCGGGATATTTTTTTTTTTTAATTTTAGTTTTTAGTTGCTGTGTTAATTGCTTGTTAAATGTGGCGACTAATGGGTCAACTTGTATGGGGAAATAGGTCCGCAACTGAACGGTAAGTGAAGGCAAATCCAAATCGAATGGGGCGAATGATAAGTTAGTGACTTTAAATGACATATTGGTGTTTTCAAAAGTACAACATTTTTCCAATTTTTTTTGGTATCGTTTCCAAATAATAGAAATTTGGCTAGGTGTTTTAAATTACATTGAATTCATTGCTTAAGGACTGTATCCAGATGTGACTTAGTTCGATGTAAAGTAAAATTTTCATACTAATTTTGAAGCAAAATTTTATTTCTACTCTTCTTTTGTCATTTTTGTATGTAAATTTTACTTTACATCGAATTAATTTACATCTGGATAGAGGCCATAAAGCTTATAAATTAATTTGACTCAGATTTCACTTTTGGAAAATGAAAAATTTTTGTGAAAGGCAAATGGGAGCTTTACTGATAGTCGCAATGCTCTAAAGCAGCGGTGCCCGCTCTCTCTTACGCTTCGGCCCCATTTGTTGTTGTTTCGCGCAAAGCCATTGCCACTCGTATAGGACTCACGCAAACCGAAATTGCGGCTACAACTATGCCTCTTGCGAAATTGTAGGCAGCAACAAGCCGAAAGCGCTGTTCGCAGCGTTGATTCTGATTTTGCCGTGTGCATCAGACAGCCACAAGCACACACACAGCACTAGGCAACAACCGGGTTTCTTTTTCGTTTTCTTGTGGTTGTTGTTGCTTCAGAACTATTTGTGTTAGTGACTGCGCGAGCATAATGTGCTCTTGGGCACCCCTGCTCTAAAGCTAGTGATTATTCGGAACCCATTGCCATGGCGGAAAACACTTTTCTTCTTAGCCAAGTCCGATCGATTTTGCTTAATATCTTTGTCGAATTTGATCAACAGCTTGTAATACCATTCAAATATGGGGCACAGAATTTTGGCATAAACTCTAAAAGTAACGCTAGATACTTAACATTCGCTGCAAAAGTATCTTATATTACCTGAAATGGTATGGACAAAAGATCAATTTGTTCAGCATGCATTATAAAATGGACTTTATAGATGTGACTCTTGCCACATTTGACAAGTTGAAACATATGTAATCCATATTATGTATGTTAACCAAGCCTCCAATTCCCTTCTAAATCGTAGAGCTGTAATTGTATAAGAAGAACAAAAACAAAAAGAGACATATTTTTTTTATTATGACAGGAAATATCTATTTTACATTTTTTTAGCCTCGTTTTCCATATAAAACTTGTATAATTTAATGCAACTTTTTTTTATAAGTTTGGAAACTCACTGAACTGCTGGAGCCATTTCTCACAAGCACTTGCCAAGTATGATAAATCAGTTGTCCTTAGATTATTGACAGCAGAGAATTCCGCAAAGCCGATAATAAAAATAAACTTTAAATCTAACGATGAAATAAGTTTTTAAGTCGTTTTGGGACTAGACTACCATTGATTTTTGAATTTAAGTACATTGGCGAAGATTGTCAATAAAATTTTTGTATATGACAACTCGTGCAATCGATAACACTTTCCCAGGGAGAAGTTCTCTACTTACTTTGTTCCTTGGTCTTTTGTGATGGATTCATATATCATTCAACATTGCAAAATGGCGCCATTACCTGTGGGGATTGCGGTTTAAGTGGTGATACGCTTGGATTGGATGGTACGAGTATTGTGTCATCAGTAGAGCCACCCATGACGCGGATTGCAGTTTCATATGTAAAAGTTTATGTAAAAAGTTAGCCATTTCTAACAATTTCATTCTTCGCTCAATTTTTATCATTATTAGAACTTTCCAAGGTTTTTATGGACGACGTCTTTTGGGTGACCTGAGCGTTTGGCGTCCTTATGCAGGTACGAACACTACGAAGCACAGAAAACCAATTTTAAAACATTGAAACTATGATTTTATTTATTTATTTCCTTTGAGACTGGTTTTAGGATCTTTATGATAAGCAATTTTTATCCGGCTCGAGGTCACGTTAAATTTTTACATAATTTTTAACAGGAACACACCACAAAGTAGGCTGGTCGACTGTACAGCAGTTTCAAGTGCCTATCGACTAGAAGTTAGTAGTTGCATCCTCATGCCACCATTGCTATAACTCTTTGGGAATTTTAAAGCAGAATAAGTGAAAAAACCGAACCCAAAAGTGTCCAGCATGCTATGCCCCTACCCATAGCCAGGTGTGGTCACAGATTTCATCGGAGATAAGTTTAAAAAGAAAGAGAGAGAAATATCTGTTAAAAGCAGGTGATAGAGATCATTATTATTATGACATATGATTGTGCTGGGCTTAATCAATTGTGCATCTCGGTAAATAGTTTCTCGTTGGCATAGAAGGAACAAAGAGGTTAAGAGGATATAATCGTTCAGAAGAGTCTACATCTTCGATAATAAAGAAAAGAAACACCCTGAACTATTCTACGGTTAGCTAACGAAGGAAGGGCAATAAAAGTATTCTGCAATGAGTACGATGGCAAATAAAGGTTGGGGACCAAATTTAAGCCACGAAGAGAAAAACAAGAGCTTCTTCTGAACTGATTTAATACGATCCATATGTTTCATGTACTGTGGAGACCAGACGGACGAGCAGTTTTGAAGCACTGGACGAACTAGATCAGTGAGAAGAAGTTTAGTGGTGTAGAGATCCTTGAATTCTTTAGACCAACTTTTAATGAGTTCAAGGACATTATGCGCCCTATTGACAATGGATTAGAAGTGAGGATTGAAGCATTCCAAGATCAACGACAGTCCATATTCTTTGTAGAGGCTTATTGTCAATCGTATAGAAAACCAGCGAAAGTTTGCAACGATTAAAAGTCATAAACATACACTTGAAATTATTAAGCTGTAAAGGATTATCAAACACCAAGACCGCAACGAGTTAATATCATTTTGCAATTCAATATTAGGCATCGGGTCTATAAAAGATAAAACAAGAATGAAAGTCGTTCAAGTCCGACTGTAACATACTCTGTACCTTGCGACCGGTGCTACCCATAATAGTTTGTTTTCCATATAACTCAACGACCGTTCACAGACGGACGAACAGACGGACGGACAGACGGATGGACAGACGGACGGACGGACGGACGGACGGACAGACGGACGGACAGACGGACGGACGGACATGGCAAGATCGACTCGGCTGTTGATGCTGATCAACAATATATATACTTTATAGGGTCGGAGATGCTTCCTTCTGCCTGTTACATACTTTTGCACAGACCTAATATACTCTGTGTACCTCTGGTACAGAATATAATAACCTTTACGTCATCGGCTGACATAAGTATAAAAAAATATGATAATATTGTGGTGATCATCAATAAAAAGAGTGAAAGTCAATGGACCTACGCGCTATGCTCCAAAAAAGCAAAAAGCTGGCCAAAAGACGAAAAAAATTTTTGTTTAGAGACTTCTAATGGATGGAATATTTGTAGTGGTACATCTAGATCAGTGGTGTCCAAACTCACACAATGAAAGCGTTGCGCTTGTGTGCGAAGCAGCGAAACACGAAGACAATGTGACGTTTTACTGCTTTACACTGAAAAAATAAAATGCGTGCGATTCAAACATAAAACAAATTAAATCGATGCGCAGCATATTTGTATTGTATCACTAAATGGGCGATATTGTCTGGCCAGACCTAAAGCAACTGTATAAGATGCTAAGTTTAGCGAAGTTTTATCAATTTTATTGTTGTCAGGTTGGATGAATTCTTCCTTGTCAGCTATAAACATTACAAAATGTCTTGCCTGCATCTCTAAAATTTTAAATCTCTCTCCCTCCCCTTTATTTCATTATAACCCCCGTGGCAAAGTTGGTAGTGCCTTTTAATAACATCAAAGGTAAAGCGACATGCAACGTAATGGCACAATAAACATTGAGCGTTACCATCCGTATTCTCAATGAAAAATAATTCATTTTCCCAATTGAGATCAAACATTTTTTTCGGTGTAGTGTAAAAATCATGCGCTTTATGGTCTTTCCTCATTGAATGCTGCATAGCAACTGACCGGCCGAACAGCCGAACACATGAGTCGTAAGAGCAAATGCTGCCGAGCGTTCAATTTATAGAATACACATATTCTTTCTCCCTCTATATATGTGACGCTGCGACGCCGGCAGAATTTGGCTTGCCAACCACGCGTGGCTGCCTTTTCAAATTTTGGACATCGCTGATCTAGATGGTATTGTGACCGTTAGTTAATTAGGGGGAAGTGTCCCTACCTGGCACAGGTATGAACTCCGTGAGCTTCGGAGCTTGCCTAAATAATAAATAACACAACGTTCAGAAGCGTATAGAATCGCGTAAAGTTAAGCGATTTGGATTCTACAAAGTGGACTCTGTCCAAAAAAGTAAATACAATTAGAATGTATTGCTCGAAATTATTATTACCAATGCATGAAATAGTGAGTCATTAATAACAGGAGAGGTTTTTTCTTGGTCACAATCTGAAAAGTCGTGTTAGAAAAATCTGTAATGATGTCCCTTGTATTGTCTTATATTCGGAAAACCGTGATTTCAATAATTCTGTTGCCGTGTTGTAGTGATTAGTGTTTCTGTTGTAATGATGTGATCGCAGAGGCACCATGTGCCCTCTTTGCTTGTCAATTTTATTATGTCTTTCGTTTTGCTTAGGCTAAGAGAACATGGATATACTCTTATTAGAATTATGAATGTGTATGTGTATATGTTCATACGAGCAAAAGTCCACTGCTTGCATCAAAGTGATGGCTCGGCAGTTTTAAGTCGCTCTAAGTACAAAGAAATCATGTTACATACATATATATGTGTTTGGGTTATGGGTTTGTTTATGTGCAACAATGTTCATGCTTACTTGTTGCTGTTTCAATATTTAATGTACTTAATTGTATATAAGAACTTATGTATATAAAGTGTAAGTGGGCTCACTTCAAAACAATAAGTCAAAACTACTATCAGATCCTTCTCTCAAACAAAATAGAAATAGTTGTTTAGACACTTCTTCCTAACATATCCAAAAATTAACTGCGGATAGCTGCATTTTCAGTCTCGGCGATGATTTTTGTGCGGTACCACAAAATCAAGAAAAGTGGGTGTTGGGCGTGCCAACTTACCCCCGAGTACAGAATTTCAGCCAAATCAAATACGTTTTTGAAGAAATTGTCCGCCATATTGGATCCTCCATTTTGTTTTTCTGCTACCTTTGGGTACACCTGAGGTTACAGAACTAGTTAGAACCAGGGAAGGCAAATCCAAATCGATTAAGCTTAAAAAGGAGAAGATCTTGGTTTACAGAGTTAAATTTTTCATTGAAATCGGTGTAAGTGTCATCAGTTTGTTTTTCCTCTAGAGTACATCATTACCTTATGATGTACATACCAACCATTTGGTCGTAGCTTACCGTGCTTTAAAAATGATAAAATCGATTTGCAAAATTGCTGTAAGGTGGAGGTTATAATTCTTCAAGTAATTTATGAATAGTCCAGTATTTATAAATTTTCCCTCATAAAATATAATCACACAAAATTAACTTGTTTCTTCTTTTTAGTCGAAATTCATGAGGTTATCTACAGCCTGCCTACAATTTGCCACTAGTCCATTAAAACCTTAAAGTTGATCTCAACAGTGGTTCATTTAAAGTTACTTCGTGCCAAATCAGGCTGTCCTCATATTAGTGGAAGTAATATTCCCTCCGAAAATAAAACAATACCCCCAAAAACAAATGTAAGTATGTCAAAGCACAACAAATCGCGAACAAAACAATTTGCCGACACTCGCTGCCATAAGAAATCCCCTAAAGAGCTATTAGAGTTAATGCTAAAAATATATTTACAATACATAAAAACCTACGACAATAGATGAATCGATCTTTAGAAGGCAGCCGCATTACAAAATCAATTACAAAAAGATTTCTCTTTTTTGATAAGCTCTTGCAGCACGGCCAAAGGCCAAAATGGGTAATTGAATCTAAGCGTAAGTATTGTACATATATATGTATATCTATGGGTAAGAATCTGCATATTCATGCCGTAGACGTGAGCATAAAGGCACCAAAAGCACCGCCGCTGACACACCAGCTCTTGAGCTGGGAGGCCTGACAAAAGTTACATCAAACCAACTAATTGAGTGCCGAGCACAATGAGCCATAGAGACCTGCTATGGGATGGCCGAAGCAGGCTAAAAGAGCAGAAAGTATCTCGAGCTCAAATCAATCTTATCAGGCACACGAAGCCAACGTATCCATGTGTGTGTGCGAGTGTGGTTCTAAACAATTCAACATTGGCGGCTGTCACCTAAGCTATTAACCTGATTTTCTAGATTTTCAATCAAGTCGAAAAACGAAAAAGACAAAACACGCACACACAAAAGGCAGAAGGAGAAAGAATGCCCACAAAAAAAAGAGCTTCGTGCCGCCATATCTACATACCAAACGGCAACAGCAACAACAACCACAAAGGCATTTAATCCGGTATTGTATCTTATGGATCGTCGTTCGTTCGTTCGTTTGGCTGGCCGGCCGGCTGGATATGCTGGCTTAGACAAACGAACATCATGAGCACAGGCTGGCATTATTATAAAGTCAAATTTTGTTTCGTTTAAATGCGATCTTTACGCTGAAAGCGTGTGTCCCTTTTTCCCAAAACCAAAACCCTAACCCAAATGGAAGAGAAAGAGCCATCCCAATCCATGATCGCGCCAAGTGGCAGAAAGAGAGAATGAACAAATCCCGAAAACAAAAAGGCATTTTTTGATTGAAATCAATTTAAATTGTTTTCTAGAAAAGCCGCTGGAACGGACAAGTCCGACAAAAGGCTAAAACGGCAACGGGGTAGGCCGCATGTACATTCGCTTTACACGAACGAATCCATCAGTTGAATGTGCGGGTAGACACAGGTACCACAGGCTCAGGAGAAGAGGGTGTTGCGAGCATCAAGATCAAATATAGTCGTGTATATGTCCAAACTGTTGGCAGCTATTTAGATAGATTAACGTTCAATCCCGATGCATGAAAATCAATGTGAGAATTCGTTTAAAGATTTGTAAGGGATAAAGAAAGGTCTGATATAAAAATGTTGTGCATCAAAGTTCATAAGCTTAGATTTGATGAAAGGCAATAGCCTAATTGATATACGAATTTAATATAACATTAGCTACAACAGACCAAAGACGAGCTTCTCTTAATCTCTTAGCTATGTTCTTGAAATTATGGATTAAAAGATTGTGACCTACAGAAACAAGCTCCAAGAGCGAAAGGCAAAGGTTGAGATTTTGCTATGCCAAAGGACTGCTAAGTTAACAATTTATGAAGGACACACTAAGCTATATTTCAAAGGAGTTTCTTAAAATCACACTTATTTCTTAGACCATATGAAGGTATTAGTTCCTTAATCGCTTAAATGACTGTATATAATATCATTATGAAACGAGGAAACAACGAATATTGTTTTACAACAAGCATCGTTTATCCAATTCTTAAAAATTGTTATCTTAATAACCCTCAAATTCATCGCAGTATATCTCTTAATAAATAACAATATATAGTTAGTACAAAAAAATTAATAAGTAAGTAGGCCATATGAGTGCACTTATATTACGAGAGCACATGAACAAAGTGATGCTACATAAAAATTTAGGATTGATTCATGGTTTTTTCGATTTGATTCACATGGTTGACAGTTCAAACTTTAATTTAAGCCTAATTAGAGACTTCTAGCACCTCTGCCCTATGCTCTACACTTGATTGAAAAAGAGTGAAAACAGTGTTTTTTAATATTTTGAGTTTATTTTTGTCAACATCTCGACATGATGGACACGTTTTGAGGGCAGATTCGTGTTCAATACTATAAGAATATTCTAGTCTGATCTTTGAATCATTTTGGGTGTCGACCAGTGTTATTTATGGGTATTTAAAACAACAAAATAGGGGAAAGTTATCGTCAGTTTGTTTTTCTAAATAAGACACTTTTCGTACCTTACTTTTCTATGAGAGCTATAGTGGTCGAAATCGGACATCTATATAGTATAGCTCCCATAGAAAAGTAAGGTCCGAAAAATACTCTTGTTTAGAAAAACAAACTGCAAGGGTATACAAAACTTCGGCCGAGCCGAAGTTAACTTTCCCCTATTTTTATACCCCTGCAGAGGGTCCTTCAGACCGACTGACCGTCTGTTTTTTACGCTATCTCCTCCGTCCGTTTAAAAGCTATTCTCACCAAACTTTGCACGAAGTCGTTTGGTACAAATACGCAGCACATTTGTCGGAACCGGCCGGATCGGATGACTATAGCATATAGCTGTCATAGGAACGATCGGTCGAAAAACTAGTTTTAGTGAGAAAAACTTTTTTGCATTCAATGGAAACGCCTCCAAACTTCGTATTTCTAAGTTAACTATGCTTTTCCATGATTCTACCAAATTTGGTCGAAATCGGACATCTATATAGTATAGCTGTCATAGAAAAGTAGAGTCTGAAAAGAAGTCTTAGTTAGAAGAACTTTTTTGTTTTCAATGGAAATGCCCTCAAAATTGACATGTATTTGTTTTATATGCTCCCACACGATTCTACAAAGTTTGGTTATCGGATGACTATAGCATTTAGCTGCCATAGGAACGATCGGTCGATTTTTTTTTTTTTTATTTTAATGGAAACGTCCCTTACGTTGGCATATCTTTATTTTATATACTTTTACACAATTCTACAAAGATTTGTCAGAATCGGATGACTATAGCATATAGCTGAAGTATGAATGATCGGTCGAAACTATAGCATATAAAATGACTATAACATATCGCTGAAGTATGAATGATCGGTCGAAAAAGAAGTTGTAGTGAGAAAACCTTTTTTGTTTTAATTGGGATCACCTCCAAATTTCGTAATTAACAGTTTGTAATGCTTTCCCATGATTGCACTAAGTTTGGTCGAAGTCGGACATCTATATAGTATAGCTCCCATAGAAAAGTAAGGTCCGAAAAGTAGTTTTATTTAGAAAAACAAACTGCAAGGGTATACAACCTCGCCCGGCCGGTTAGTTTAGCAAACCTCACCGACCAAAACCTTGTTATACCTTTCCTCTAGCACTGATGTTAACATTAATATTAATGCTCTGTTAAAAAACATAAGGGATGGCTGTTGAACAATTCGTTCCCTGAGTAACTGGTATATCGAAGTAGGGCAGGTTCGACTTTAACATACGCTCTCGTTTGAAATTGTTGTTGTTAATTAAACTTCAGGATAAGTGTTAAGTTATTACGACGTTATTACATAACTTAATACGGTTTTCTAATATCTTTAAGTCATTTCATTACTTTATTTTATTGGGTTATGCCTCGAGCCAGTAAAACTGCAGTTAAGAGTATAAGGCGTAACCGCAAATGTACTAAAACGCTTGCACGCGTTGTTGTTCGAAACTAATAGAAATAGTTTCATTAAAACAACAAAAACTCCGTGAAACTTTGGTCCCAGAGCGGCGGCCGTTGGTGCACACTGGTCCAAGTCCAAACGGAGGCCACACCTACAAGGGGGGCTGCGCTTCTTGTGTTTTGCGCGCAAGCTGCCTTTGGAATTCCCACAGTTGCCCCGGCATGAGACGCGTTGACAGACATTCAGGCCGATCGCGGAGAGTGAGGTGGTCCCCAGACGCCCGACACTTTGTTGTTTTAACATAGCAAGACCTCGAGCCAGTAAAAACTGCAAGTTAAGAGTATAAAGGTCGTTAACAGTCATAAATGTTATGCCATTTGTTTACGACATTTCGTTAATTTATTTCGTTAAGTTATTTCGTAACGTTATTTCGTTAAGTCATATCGCTATGTAATATTGTTACGGTATTTCACAACTTTATTTCGCTTTGTTAACTCGCTATGTTAACGTAATTTGGATATTCCTTAACGTCACACAAAAACTAGACTAACAGCCATGCTCCCATTTTCGCATTCGCAAAAGTTTTGCGATTAGAAACCGGGTTTCTGTACAAATTTGCTTCCCAAATCGCAAAACTTTTGCGAATGCAAAATGGGAGCATGGCTGTAATCCTTCATTTACACTGCTTGACACGTGAGACATGATAGTCAAGTAGGTCTACATGTTGGTTGCTACAAATGTGAATAGCTCTTCTAATTTAAAGTTTGAATTCTTCTTTCAAAAATCTAATTAACGTCATGTCAAAAAGACAAATACATTGACATTTATACAACGCTTTCTTTTGGAGCATTTTGTATCCGAGATACCAAATTTAGACCTAGGTGATGGAATAAGTTGATAAGTTGTTATGTTCACGCCATTTTTAGAAACTACTGCTCAGTGTAGGGTTCACGTCCGGACTGCAAGGCGTCCGCCTTGTCGATGACAATGCGGTCTTAAAAATGTTCTACTAATCGCTTGTGGCTCTGTCTGTGGCTCCCAACATTATCTAAAAATAGCTAATCGTATCTCTTAACGTATCTGCTCCCACAGTAAATTCAGTCTGTTTCTTCCAAATCAAATAAAAGAAGCCTACCTTAGACAATGCTTATGACTTTTGTCCATTTTTGACGCCCTCATGTCTCTAACTCTGATGACCATAACTCGAACGATTAGCATCTCTTTGGAGAAGTACTGCCATTATAATGCCAATTTGAAAGCTTTCAGTGGAAGTAGCCCATAAAATAAGCATAAATGTCGCCATGACTCAGTTGGGATATGATGGCCACACACAAACACACCCTTTGGAAAAGACTTATGGGTAGCAACTTTCCGGTCGCGGTTAGCGGAAATTCAACTTAAATGGCAATTAAAACTATAACTATTAAAGTGGCTGAGCCTTCCGAGCTATCTTTACGAACGGAAACAAGGCGTAATGATGCTTGTAAAACCAAGACAAAAACCAAAAACACACACACACATATGAACTTTTAACCTGCCGTCAGTGCTGGCCGTTTTACAGGTGCACAGGGTCGTGAGGCAAGCCATAAACTGACAACTTTTGTGGACAAGTGTCAGGGCGTGTGATTTATGCGCGCGTTTACCCAGAACTCGAGCGGTTTTTTTTTTTTTGTTGGTAGAAGGCGCATGCGCAACGACCTGCAGGGCCAGCGACACTGGACACTGGGCAATTGGACATGTGGAACAAATGTTAATCGCTTTAATCTCTCAAGTGCGCCGAAAACATGCGACAATATCCAAGACCACATCCAAAGACAAGGCTGAGTTTCCGTCACGTTGACGCTCTTGTTTGACTGTCTTAGGGACATTGCGCAATTTTTGAAGACAGCAGGGAACAGCAACGGCAGCAGCAACAGCAGCAGGTTGTCCAGTATTTTGAACATGCCGACATTGACAAGTGGGAAATTCCTACACTCAGAGAAAAGGCAGAGTTTGTGGGAAATTTTATTTTCAATTAAGAATACTTCATTCACGCGTTGCCGGCGCTGTCGACGCTGGAGTTGATGCTAAATCCTCGGCTCTTCCGTGCTTAAAACCGAGCAATGCTCTAAGTAAGAATTTTGTACCAAGATTACAAACAACTTGAGTTTTTTCCGAGTGTATAGACACCAGAAAACTGCTCACTGTTGTGACTGATAAGCCAAATCGACATGCATTTGTAGAATTTGGTATAACATCTGCTTGGCTATGCATCGAGTAGAACCCATAACTTATCTCTCCCGGCTATGTTTGAAATATTAATGATCTATGAAGTCCACCCTCCCCACTTCTTGGCCTGGCAATCAAAGTGATCGCCAGCAAACACTTAAAATAAAACCACAAACCAAACAAGAAATTATTTATTAAAATTCCAAGCACCTAAGGGGCCTGTTGAAAACTCAACTGAAAGAGTCAAGAGTTATGTTGGTGTGATTTCACTAACTGATTTAGATGCAAATCAAATCAAGAGCGAGTCGGGAAAATGCCAGAAAATTGGTTACCCCCACCCATCCCCACGAGAACAAACTATGAATGTGGCATTGAATCGCTTATGGATTTCAAATTCAAATTTAAGACCTTACACATTGAGTATTTTAATGTGGCAACAAACGAAATTCAAATTGGCCGACCAGCGACGTGCTGCGATCTGATCATTGTGTGCCTCTCTGACCCAGCGAAGACCCCTTTTGTGTGGCATTGCGGACGGACGGACGGGCGGACGGACGGACGAGCGGACTCTCGCGATATGCATCTGAATTGTGTATAAGACTATCAACGGACACATTTATTTCATGTTTATGTTGATATTTTCAAATTTGATAAAAAGAAATTTCATTTCGATTTTCATGTATTTACGACTATGTTAATGCAGCGGGCGGAGTCAGTTCAGGCAGCTAGCCTAGCTCATCATCGTCGGACATTATCATCAAGCTGGCAGTTAGCTCGGCTCTGCCACTATCTTTTGTTCCAGAATGTACATCTTTAAATGGTATTTATGCATTTTATTGACATATTTGTGTTGCATTTTGTCAATTTGAGTGGGGAGTGGCGCCCTGTGTCTACGGAGAGAGTGTGATTAGTGGGGACAGATATTGGTTGTACTGATAAGAGGTGACTGATTTGGCTAATACATCTAATATATTAGAAGCTTGATAAAGAGCATACAATTGCACTTGACTTTTGCATAGAGGAATTCATATCTTTGTTTTTCAAAAATTTCAGCAGATCAGAGATTTCTATTTACTTTTCTTCTCTAGTTCTTTTAACTTTATATGTACGTGTGTGGTGCTCTCTTAATTTTTTTATAATCCAGCTTAAACTCATAGCAACAGCTCCATGAATTAAGTTTTTATGAACAAAACTTGGCATACACATTAAACCATTGATAATTTAAAACCGAAATTTTTGCAGTCTTGAATCTGAATCCATAGATCTCAAAACTACATAAATCTTTTCATATACGAGCCGCAAAACTTTGGTAGCTTGGCTCCTTGATAAACATTCTGCGAACTCTATAGCGGCTAGTGTGCGCGACCGCTGTGCAAGAGGTCGTGGGTTCGTTCCCGCCTCGGAACATCTAATGAAAAGTTTTTTTTAATAAACTTAAGCGCACAAGCCGTCACTCGCCTTTTGGCCCTGTTGGCTGTGCCAGCTTTGTAATATGCAGTCGACTGTATCGATTCTCCTGATCAGTATATAGCAGCCAATATGGCCATTCCTTATGTCGTTGTTTCAACGGTTTCAATGTTTTGTTACAACTTCTTAAAGCATTTGCTGGTAAAGCCGGGAATCCAGCAACGCATAATCAAAAAATTCCTGCCCAAGCTCATATGAAAAAAATTGTGCCAGGAATTTTCTGTTTGCCGGGTATCCAGCAACGCAAAACCAAAAAAATTCCTGCCAAAGTTATATGAAAATGTGTTTTTTTTTTTTTTTTATCCTGCAACTTGACCAAAATCCACACTTTGTATAGATAGCGGCGTATCGATAGCGGCGTTTCTAAGGCGTGTGTGGAACCCAAAACAGCTATTGCACAGCTCAGGAATATATTGTTGACAATTATTTTGATTGATGAGCGTATAGATGGGCAAATGGGGTGGAGAACAAAGCAAACGCCAGATAATGTTTAGATAAATAGAACACAAGATTTAATTTAATTAATTTAATAATAGCGGTTTTTGTTTTGTAATAGTATCATTCTCCCTTATTGCTACACAGGCAGATTCATTTGCCAAGGGACTGACCCGGCTAGTGAGCTCTTGTTCTAACCTTGCATTTAAATATAACAGACTCCATTTAATTGGCTACCAACCATTGAGTCTTAGTTCTTTTCGGGCCCATTGGCCCAATAATTTAGACCGAATTGTGAGAGCAATGTGGCTGATGTCGAGGTGTGATGTCATCACACAAGATCACTCAATCAATAATAAACCCGTAGACACGTCGTACTGAAATTAAATCTACAATGCTAGACCGAAGTTGGTTTAACCTTATTTTGTTAAGATTTAAATTAAATTCAAACTTGGCCAAAATATTTTACTTAGGTTCCACAAAATCAAAATAAATAGCAAATTCCTGGCAGGAATTTTCCGCAGTGCTGGATACAGGCCTTTACGATTTCGATTGTTGTGTATCCAGCAACTTGCACAAAATCCACACTTTGTATAGATAGCGGCGGATCGATAGCGGCTTTTCTAAAGCGTGTGTGGAACGCAAAACAGCTATTGCACAGCTCAGGAATATATCGTTGACAATTATGGGGGTGTAGAACAAAGCAAACGCCAGATAATGTTTATATAAATAGAACACAAGTTTTAATTTAATTAATTTAATAATAGCGGTTTCTGTTTAGTAATAGTTTCATTCTCCCTTATTGCTACACAAGCAGCACATTCATTGTGCCAAGGGACTGACCCGGCTGCTGAGATCTTGTTCTAATCTTGTACTCTAATATAACTGACTTTATTTAATTGACTACCAACTATTGAGTCTTATTTCTTCTCGGGCCACACTGCAGGGTCTTGCTCAGCCATTGGCCCAATAATTTAGAACGAATTGTGAGACCAAAGTGGCTGATGTCGTGGTGGGATGCCATCACACCCGACCGCTCAATCAATAATATACCACTAGACACGTCGTACAGAAATTAAATCTACAATGGTAGACCGAAGTTGGTTTAACGTTATTTTGTTTAAATTTATTTATATTCAAACTTGGCCAAAATATTTTACTTAGGTTCCACAAACTCAAAATAAATAGCCAATTTCTGGCAAGTATTTTCCGCAGTG
The DNA here is from genome assembly GCA_018904265.1 of Lordiphosa collinella. Taxonomy (NCBI): domain Eukaryota; kingdom Metazoa; phylum Arthropoda; class Insecta; order Diptera; family Drosophilidae; genus Lordiphosa; species Lordiphosa collinella. The sequence continues at coordinate 120,484 of JAEIFV010000675.1, forward strand.
CTGGATGCAGGCCTTAAAGCTTCATATACACCTCAAAAAAAGAGCTGCCTATACAAATATACTAAAAGGGGCAATTCTTTTGATTTGGCCCAGTGTGCCCAGATGTTACAAACCTGCACAAACTATGGTCACACTGCCAAGTTTTTTTTTTTCGCATACTTCAATATAAGCTACATCAAATCAGAAGAAAACAAGGCATTCTGTTTAGCGCTGTCGTGGCCGGACTAGCAGTGGCAGCAATCATGGAGGAAGCGCCAAAGGATAAAAAAGACGTAAATGTTGGTGGAAGAACCGCTTGTCGATCAGAAAAGTGTCATAGGCTATGTCTCTTGTCTGTGAAATGATCCAAAAACCGCGAAATTTGCATTTATTTACAGCTCATCCATTGCAATGAAACCTTGGAGAATGGTTGAACGCTTGCCCGTTAAGGATTCTAAGATGAATAAATTTGCGGAAAATCGTCAAAAACCGCGAATGGCTCGACGTTTGCCCGGGGAGGTTTCCAAGTGGAAGAAATTGGCGGAAAATTATCAAAAAATCGCGAAATTTGCAAAATATTCGATTGTGATGAAAATTTTGGGTAATGATTGGACGCTTGCCCGCAACGGTTAATAAATTGAAGAAATTGAAAATCGCGAAATTTCAAAAACTATGCCTCGCATCTAATTGCGATGAAACTTTGGGCTATAGTTGGACGCTTCCCCGCGAAGTTTTCCAAGGTCAAAAAATCGCGAAATTGGCAAAATTATCATCTGAGTATTTATGAAAGCGCTTTACAAAGCAGGCGTTTGTAAATGGGAACTGTAGATTACACGTTCCTAAATATTTCGAAATTACGACTACGAAAATTGTAGACGGGTAAATAGGAGGTCTAAACCAAACGGTCAAAAGAGTCACGAAATTTGCAGTGAACATTCGTTAGGCCCAATTGATCATGATTTACTGCAGAGGTACCCGCGTAGACAATAATACAAATGTAGAAAATAATCTGAGGCATCAATAATCACAAGAAAACGATGGAGAAACGATTATCGTTCGCTGCCAACAACAAACTCTACCTGAAGACAACTCAAACGCATTTGATTTGAGTTCAATATTGCAAGAGGCTTGGGAGAGTATGAGAAGAGAGAATACTAACGATTTGGCTATGCATGAGTCTCTATGCTCGCGGCAATGTCTCTGCGTAAGACAACAACGAGTGCAGGTCTTGCGTAAAGGCTACGGACACCCCTGATTTACTGAGTCAGACACTTTGCTTAAGACCGTTGAAGTTGTCTTGTAACAAAAAAATCCAAGCAGAGTGACGTCGGTTGAAATCGTGCTAGGATTGACTCAAAATATGCTTAATATAAATGCGTCCATTGGAAAGAAATTAATAAAGAAAATATTAAATTAACCTAATGTTCCTACTCGCAGGCCCAGACAACGTCCATTATCTCTCACTTTCCTTCCATGTGGAAAGAATCTTTTATCACATCACGTCACAAAGATGAATGCTAATCTAACATCGAGAACTCATTTGAAATGCCTATACAGAGGGAAAAAACCGAGACCATTGGACTCAAAATAAGCATTTTCTCACTTCGAAAACAAATTCTCGGTTAAGTGCCCTTTCTCTTAAGGTCCTCAAAAGTCTGTGGCTTATTATTTTACATACGAGAGCTCAAAAAGTACCACAAAAAGAAGGCTGTAGCAATCAAATCAATCGGTTGCTAACATTACCGGGCTTATGGCCGACTATTTTAAACTTCCGTTTTCTTCGCCAATGTAAAACCACAGTTGAGATTTGGCTTCTATTCTAACAGGAAGGTTAATTTTGTATAACAATTAACTCGAATCTTTATCAGTCCTGTTCTTAATTGCACCCCAATAAGTTTGTGATTTAAAACCGGTTTTTGGATTCGATTTGGTCTCTAAATCAAAAATTTTTTGCTGAAGTGGAATTGAGAACAAGGTTGTATATATTAGGGTTATAAATTTTTCTGTTTGTATCCACATTATATTGGAAAGCGAGTTAGTTTGATCAGCAGACGGTCATAGACTATGACCCCTACCCTGTTTTTTTTTCCATCCAATAAGGGGAAAACGAGAATTTTCACGTCTCTTCTCTAAAAAGAGAGCAGGAAAGCGAGGAGCAAGTTCTATTTAACCTAATGTTGGAATTATAATAAAGATGGTGTTGGACTTCTCCTTCACTATAATCTAAGCCCATATCTCTTCAAGTAACTCACAAATCAACTTGACTTCAATGAAAGCCTTCGCCCGGGCGAGGTAGATTACACGATGCGTTTTAGGAACGACGCGTCGCCTGTCCTCAGAAATCGGCCAGTCAACTTAAGGTGGGGCACAAAATAAAAGAAACTTATTTAAATCGAAAAGCGCATATGCATAAATATTATTTAAGTTGATTTTTTTGCTCATAATTAAAAAGCGAAAAAATACCAGAGAGAAAAAAAGGGAGAAAAGGTTGCGAGCACTATTCAAATTAAAAAATCGAACGTAAATGCGGCGCACAGCAGGATGCGCGATTTCGAGAGAGGCTAAAGCCTTTTGGCTGCGATCGGAGACGGTGGCGCGGGGCAGGGACTCAGACGACTGATTGTTGCTGCGCCGGCTGCTGGGGCATATGATAATTTAAGGCTGCACAACGTCATGCTGTTGCTTCATTGCCATTTATACAAAATGCGCGCGGCCGATCCATGGGATTGCGTGTTGCGTCTTATGAGTGACTGCTGCCCGCACGGCTGGAGGCTGGGGCCGCCAACTGTGCCGTGTATCCTTTGATGTGGGGGCCCATGGTGGGGCCAGCCTTGCGCTTTGATGCGATAAAAAATTAAGGCGATAATGGAATTGAGGCAAATGAGCTGGGCAACATTTGTAACCCGCCCCGCCCCCTCGCCAGGCCACCCCACCAACCCACTATGCAGCTGTGCGACAAGCAAAAATTGGACAAGCAACACGCAATTTATGTCAATGTGCACTCCCAGCGCCGGCCCACACGGAAAACTGGTGGTAATTAATAAAGGAAAGCTAAGTATTGCAATGCGAATGCAAATTCGACAACGGAGAAATCCTCAATCCAGCTGCCACCTACGTGGCGGCGTGGCGGTTGACAAACGCCCGGCCATAAAAATTAAAGAAAAATAAAATCGTACATTATGGCTCCGGCCATTGGAATGATGTTGCCCCGGCTAACAACTTCATTTCGCGCGACACTCATAAGGCATAAATTTGCTAGACTTAAGCCTAATTTATGCCGCGCCCGGAGCTGGCCAAAGGGTTGCCAGTGGATGCAGCAACAAGTATTTTGTCGCCCCACCGCCGCCTCAACGACTGCATCTGCATTCACAATTAAACAATTTCCACTAAATCTCGTTACTTCCCTGGCAATTTGTTACGCGCGGCAGCAAAGTTATGTGACGCTGTGCCATAAATTCATGCGCCAACCAAGCCAGAGGCCGGCCGGCTGACCAGACCCCTGACCACTACCAGTCCCAGTAGTTGTTGTTGTTGTTGTGCTTGCTGCTGCGGTTGCCGTTTGCATGCGGCACTTAAATCGACGAATTTATGTAGCCAGCACGCCTGCGCAGCCACCAGCCAGCGAGGAGCTGCTGCCGACTCCTAAAAGCTGACTGCGGCGAGCTGAGCTTTAAGTCGACGGAGGCGAGCATAAACTCCGATTAGGCGACAGTCGGCGGCACAGGGGCATCCATAAGGCACCAACGCTGCCAACTGACACTGACACTGCTGGTGGCGTCTTTGACCCAATGCCTGGAGCTGGCTGGGAGGTGTGGCAATGCCAATGACAGCAATTGGTACTACAATGAGCCATGTCCATGTACGTAGTTGAAGCTAACTCAAGTGCAATTATCTCGATTAGATGTAACATTGGGGATAAACCCAATGAGATTGAAATACGTAACATTGATTAGATGTGAGACTCGGCTGGAGGAGGTGGAGGGATGACTTGTCATGATGATTATAGTGTAAAGTGGAGGAGAGTTCACTAATGTAAGCAAACATTTGGCATGCGATGTATGAGATGATTGCGGGATCAGTATTGAAGGTTAGATTCGTAATGCAATCTCATGCATATTCAAATAGATAGATATAAGGCAACGATGGGCACGTGGTTGAAGAAAAATTAAATTAAATCTATTTATCACTACAACAATTGCAGAACACAAGAATGGCGCCACAACAACTGTGTGAAGTTTTGTTTATCAAAAGACCGACTTTCTAATCGTTCTGGTAAATCTGGTAAATGTAAAGGTGTATGGAGATTGATTGGGGGTAGATGATGGAGGGGGAAGGGCGCGGAAAACTGTGGCTTGATCTTTTGGACTCGGGACTTCGAAAACAGAACACACGGACGTCTGCATATTAGCGCACACGACCATCAAGCACTCGCGTGTGAACAAAACATTCATAGTAAAGATTGTAGCCATAACCATGTAGCATTTTGGCACTCATCCAATCCCACGATAGTGGGAAGACGATTGCATTAGAATTTAGATGAAGTGGGTTTTAGTCCTCGTAGAAATAAATTGAAAACGATTGAATATTTTTCAAAACTTTTTTCTTCTCTTTATTCGGTCACTCAATGGCTAGAAATCGTAGAACAGTTAATTCGAAATGGCCACCTTGTGCCTTCCAGCAACGCCGAAGTCTCTCTGGCCACTCATCGATCGCAGTGCGCACCTCATGCATTGGGAAATTGTCCACTGCTCAGAAAAGGGCGCACTTTAAAGACTTAATATTTGGGTGTCGAGTTGAGCAAGCCATAGCCTCGAGAACGGTCCGCAGTTTGTAGTCCAATGGATTTAGGTCTGGGCTACCGTGGAAATAAGGTTCGGTTCATGGGTTTTCAGCCATGATTGAGTCGTTTTTGCCTTGTGAGCTGGAGCGGAGGTCCACGGCTTGTTTGCAGATAATGATTATATTGATCGTGTTGAGAGGATTCACAACCTTTTCTATAACGTCGAATTGATGCACTTTCGCCGAAGTTTTGACTCCTTTTTAACAAATCATAGTGACCTCTCTGAACTCTCGGAATGAGTTCGGAGGTTTGTTGTGATGACACAGCATACACTCTATCGTTCTGTTTGTTTAACGATTCCTCTATAGAAAAATTTTTCACTTACTAACACCACCGCTCAGACCACACCTCGGGTGTTTACCGCGGCTTCTAAGTCGTATAATAAATGGACGGAGCCTGTGCAGGCCAATGCTGAGAGCGAGAGAAAGAATTGTTCTCATTTGTTGCTCGCGCTCTCCGATTTTTCTTCTTGCCATCAAGCTCGAAGTCGAGAACGATTGTTTCTTGGATCCGAGAAGATTTCTTCTTAAACGAGAAGGCTAAGCTAACTTCCGCTGGGCCGAAGTTTTAATACGCTTGCAATTGCTTGTCTTGATAGAATGATTTCGAACAAATTTTGCAAAATCTGTTTAAAAGCATATATTATTGATGTGCAAATTAAAAAACTGTAACCTTGAAAACAAAAATTTTCTTACTTTGACCCGTTTTCTGAGCGATGGTACGTATGGGAGCGATAAGCTATAGTCACCCGATTTTGTAAAACTATGTGAAAGTATTTAATACAAACAAATACCAAATTTTAAGACGGTACCATTAAGAACAAAAAAATTTTCTCACTAAAACCATTTATCAGACCTATCTTTTGTATGGGAGCTATACCATATAGTTGTCCGATTTTCACCAAACTTAGTAAGACTATGAAACAGCATAGAAAACCAATAAATACAAAGTTTTGAGACGCTAACATTTAAATCAAAATAGTTTTTCTTACTATGGGAGCTATAAGATGTAGTCATTCGATCCGGTCGGTACCGACATATTAGTAGCGTGCAAAAGAAAGATAACTCTGCCAAAATTTCAGCTCGATAGCTTAAAAACTGAGAGACTAGTTTGCGTAGAAACAGACAGGCGGACAAACGGACAGAGAGAAGGACAGGGCTAAATCAACTCAGCTGATCAAGAGTATATATAGTTTATGGGGTCGGAAATGAATATTTCTATGCGTGGCAAACTTCTGGGAAAAATTATAATACCCTTTGCAAAGGTTGAAAAAACCAAGGAGACTTTTCACTCCTATCTTATTTTGGGAAACTCTGTTCAAACTCAATTCATAAAACAATTGATGGATAATGATAGTCAGTTTGTATTCAAACTCCCAAAGTAGGCCAGTGCCTCTGTGCGGTGCTAAATCGTTGAGTTTGATTTTATTTACTCGAAATCCTTCTCACAATATGGACGATTGACAAATTTGCCAAGTACTTTAAAAACAAAATTAGAAAACGCATTGCTTTTGCTATTATACCATAGCAAAAATTTCTATACTCTACAATTGCCGGTCAAAGTTTTGCCTTGCAACCCCATTGCAATTTCAATTGTTCCATTGGTCGTTAAATGTGTGTGCGGCAGTGCATAAAAAATTTCAAAAATGTATGCTATAGCAACTACACACAAAATTCACAATAACAAACAATCAAAAAGAGACCCATTCGCTCTGTTATCAAATCAAAGCGTCTTGAAAGCTTTTTTTATGGCTGCCATTTGCCGCAGAAGCTAGGCAAAAACCAGGCCGCTTAAAGGTTTTGATTGGGGGAAAATCTTGCGAAAAATAATTTTAATTTATCACTTCCGCCGGCCATTGTGTCGTTCCATTGCTGAGCGGCGCAAAGCGAAGCGGCCCAGCCCCAGACCAGGCGAGACTCGGGCGATTGCAATCTTTGCATTTCCTATATGCATGCATGCATGCTACTACCATTACCATTAGCTTTGGCATTACCTACACCATTACCATTACGACTGCCGATTGCGATGGCAAACTGCAAACTGTAAACTGGGTGCAGTTTTTGTACAAGTTTTTGTTTTCGTTTTTTAACTTTTACTATTCCTCTGTCTATGCTTTGTTTGCGTCCATATGCAAATGCAATTTTCGTAGCTAACGGTGTGCGCGCTCTTTTGAGTTATGCGAGTGGGGAGCTGGACCCTAGGCCTGGGCCAATGAGCCTTCGCCACGCAACAATGGTCAGAAAATAGGAATCCAGGAGCGGAATTAATCAAAAATTGATTTCAAGAAAGTGAGAGATGAAGAATTTTTCTGTTCATAAAATCAAGATTTTAGACTCCAGCCCCCAGATTTAGGTTTGACTAAACAGTCCGCCAAAAAGATGCCTCTTTTACTCACAATGAAACCCAAATAGCATCTCTGCAAGAATCAATCCAATTTGATCATTTCAGTAAAGACGAGAAGGCTTAGTAAACATTCTGCTTTTTTAACCATTTGCTTCAAAATAACAGTGAATTCTCTTTATAACTTATTTATTCATTGGCTTGCATAAGAAAATTTATAGATTTAGGCCCGATTTTTCAATGTACGGTTACTCAATTTGACAGGTTAACAGCGGCTCAGCGTGTGGGCGCACCGAGGAACAGACAACCGCAGACGAGCACGTTAAAGGCAACCGGAGTTCAGGCGATGAATATCGTTTTACGTAAGCTGGCCCAACTTGTGCTTATTTTATTATTTACGCCACGATTGTTTGGATAAACGAATTTTTCAACTCGATTGGAAATGGCAGAGCAAGAGTTAAAGAAGGAGTACGGAAGAGGCCTACTAACGTGGCCCCACAACGGCAACCTAAGCAGCTCCAGTAAAGGTAACGACCGAACTAGTGGGAAAAGCGAAAGCGCGCGACCAACGGCCGCCGCAAGACGGCGAGGGCCGGACCGCAAGGGATCGAGAGAAAAGAAAGGACAGAGATAATTAAAGCCAATTCGATCAATTTTGGACGGAGACTGACGGCGAGCGTATGTGGAAACTTCCTATCACAGCGCGACTCACTCAGCGTCCGAAAACGAAACAAGTCACCTCGTCCGAGCCTTTAAGCAACAGCAGCACATCAATAGCTATAAACCCAAAAAGCGCGCCCGCCCGCCGGCGCCCCCCGGCCCCGGTCTTAACCCTCGACAGTTCGACACCCCGGCGGACGTAAAACCAATCTAAACAATCCAAACAAAAAACAACGACCTCTTTTCTCATGTTTTTTGTCTTATATCATTGGGTAAGTATCACAAGCTATCTACGGACAGGGCACCCATCCAACACACGACAACGCAGGGCACCGACGTAGTTCCGGACACCCACAACGTACAAATACTGCGGCACTGAGAAAAACAGCTACTACAGGATTATTTGATACACTCAGAAAAAAACGACTGCCGGCGTTTTTGACCAAACGGGAAAGAATTTATACCGTTTTGTACTTAAGACTTCAAGTGTAATTTTGTTCTTGGGTGTACTTAAATGGAGTAGAAAACATTATCAAACCGAAAAACGAGTGTCTATATAATTGAAATGAGATCAAATGTTGTTGCATCAAGTACATTTTGTACTTACAATAAAGTACAAAATTCAAGAAAAGCGCGTTCTTAGTTCAAGTAAAGAATATGTCAGATTGAGCACAAAATTGACTCATAATGCTAACTCCGAAAAGTGCGCAACGAAAAATGAGAACTATTTTTAAGCGAGTCTGTTCCTAAAGTTCCCAAATGCTTCTAGCACTTTTGTTATGGAGTGATGGTAAGTTTCTTATCATGTGGATTCCACCTTGGTCTTTGATTAATTCAGGGGGAAAAACAGAGGGAAAAACCGAGAACATTGAACTCAAAATGAGCACCGTATACGGTCACAAAAACTAGTCGTGACCGGATTTTCTCAACTTTCTTACTTCAGAATTTTTTTTTTTTGAGAACGCAAAATCTTGATGTGAGCTGCTATGTTCCGTTTTTGAGAACATTTTAAAATCAAAAAAAAAAAGTTTGAGGTCCAAGTCCACCGTCCAGGTCAGGCCCACTGTCCAGATCCACCGTCCAGATCCACCGTCCAGATCCACCTTCCAGGTCCACTTTCCAGATCAACCGTCCAGTCCAGATCCACTGTCCAGATCCACCGTCCACATCCACCGTCCAAATCCACCTCCCAGGTCCACCGTCCACATCCACCGTCCAGATCCACCGTCCAGGTCCACCCCGTCCTGGCCCACCTTCCAGGTCCTCAGAGACTTAGCTTGTACAACACCCACACAGAGGGAAAAATTCGAGAACATTGGACTCAAAATGAGCACTTTCGGTCACAAAAACTAATCATGACCGGATTTTCTCACTTTAAGAACTTTTTTAAGAACGCAAAATCTTGATGTGAGTTGATATGATCCGTTTTTGAGAACATTCCTCCCCATCCAGGTCCACTGTCCAGATCCACCCGTCCAGGTCCAGGTCCACTGCCCAGGGTCCTGGGTCCACTGTCCAGATATCCACCAGATCCATGTCCACTGTCCAAGTCGTCTGACCAGATCCAACGTCCAGGTACAGCACCCCACCCGACTTGGTTATTCATTAAATAACTAAAAGCTTTTGTCGGACTAACTAGCTGGGAGTAGAACCCAAGACCACGGCGGCCGTCGCGACGCGTCGTTGACGTTTAGGTTGTTGCCATGCGTCTAAAGATGTACGTCTGAATGCCTACATATACTTTTGGGTGGGGTGGTTGAGGTGAGCTGAATTGTGCTCATTTAAAGAACATTCGGAACATTTGTGCTCAAATATATGAGAGAACATTCTGTTCATATTTTGAGATGAAGAAATCTTATTTTCTGACCACGCTTTGTCCCTCTGTGTAGGATATTTCCTTTGCCTTCTTTGGTTCAATACAGAGAACTTGTTTAAAGAAACAACTTGAGAATATCTTTAGAATTTACTGGGCTCAAACCATGAACTCTTTTTTTACTTTCAAAAATGTTTTTGGGTTGACATTAGAAATTACTGGATTTTAAGAAAGAATATTTTTTTCTTATTTTGAAAGTTAATCGGGCTTGGCTTAAGGCCATTACAACCTAAAAGTATTGTATGATAAAAATAATTTTAAAATAATTCGAAATATATTTAATATATCCCTGACAAAAATCTATTATTTTTGAGTTGAAAGAATCGTACTTGAAATAAGAATTTTAAACTTGAACGAAGTGCTTTCGTGCTTACTTTACTATTGACACCGTTTGTACTTAATCCAAGTAAAAAGTTCTTGGTTTTTTTCTGAGTGTAGATATTAGACCAAAGCTGAAGCAGTGTTCAATTAAATTCCTGTTTAAAACGTGGCGCAGTAGGCGGTCATTTCATTTGACAGCTCAGCGTATTCTATTTGTGATTTGTTATAATTTCCCACTTGCTATTTAACTGTTATTTATTAACTGCATCTCTTTCGCTCGTTTGCTTTCTTTCTTCTGTATATCTCAAAGGTAAATTATAGATTAAAGGAAGAAGAGATCGCACTTAAATTGGCGTTCTCAGAAAGCAAAGCAATACCGAAACTTCGCAGCGTTTCGAATGAAAGAAGATTTTGCTATTGAAAGGGAATAGTATTGAAGCAAACTAGCAAGCCACGTTCCCTTTTAAAAATATTTATTTATATATAAAGAATAAGGCCAACTATACTCGTTTTCTCATGTACAGTTAAAACTAACATTCAAGTTATTCAATGTATTGACTTTTGGCCAACTTTGCTCGAACTACAGATATTTCAAACTGAAAAAAGTTAAAAGTTAAAGCTTATGTTGATGAAAACGTTACTCAAACTTTTATGGGCCCTCACACTGCCCCCTACCGACCCTGTCCAACAGCTCAACTTCTCCTCGGACTTGAAGTGTTGACCCTATTTTTGGGGTAGTTACTGGGCCCCCCTTGTAAATGGCGTAACATTTTTTGCATGTTTCGAATGCTTTCCGTCCACGTCGCCGTCTTCGTTCGCATCGGAGGCCCTTAACGTTGTCGTCATGTTGCCAAGACATTTGCTGCATTGCATTACATTGCATTGTTGCCGGTTGCCGGTTGGCTGTTGGCTAGCAAGTTAATTTAGACGGGGCCCAAAGGAGTACAACAAAAAAACCAGCTGCCTGCCATATTCTTTTTGTGCGGCTAGCTAGCTAGCTGGTTGGGGTAGGGTAATTAATCATCGGGCTGGTAAGCATTCGTGTAAGGAGCTCTTATCGCCCGAAACACATCTCAAGTAGTTAATTTTAAAATAGCTTAGGTAAACAGGCTGTAAATTTTGCGAGGAGGGTGTAGAGTGGGGGGCAATGCCATGTCAACGCTTTTGATTGACAGCACTTAAATATTTTATGGGACAATTTCTTTTGCAACGCCCACGCTTAAAAGCTCCCCCCTTCCACCATAGACTCAGTCTAGGTCTCAGTCTCAACTCTAGGCTAATTAATAGCAGCGCCGCCCAGCGGCGGGTAGATGTACTGCGTCAAACACTCGGCTATTACCGGCGAACAACCACTCACTCACTTACCCACTGCACTTACTTGCTGTTCGCCTTGTCCCGGTGGTGGTGGTGGTTGCTCTCGTGAGTTGTGTGCTTGCTTCTCGCTCGCACCTTAATGTGCTGCCATCTCTTTTCAAATATGGCGACCGTTCGGATTGGCTGCTTGGCACTGGGATGGGCGTGGCCTGGCCTTACTCGATGCGCATGGTAATCGCCGGGGGGGACCTGCGAATACAATTCTAATGAAAATCAAAGCAACAAGTGCGCCAAATGAATCGAAATCGAGTCCATTGATTGGCGATTTGAATGACATCGCATCACTTTGAATTACCCTGGAGGCCACCATTTGGCAGCTGGACAACACTGGGTTATGGCTAAAGTAAACTTAAGTAACCAGCAAAACGCAATGCGATATTGCAATTTAGCTGTCAGTTAGCTGCTCTCTGGGCCAATTAACTTGCATGTTATCGTTCTCATTGCTCATTGTTTGCCGTTGTTGTGGCAATTTGTAGTGCCCCCAAGACTCGACCGATGATTTTGCGGTTTTCTGTTTCCGTACACACACTCATGTGTGTGTGTGTGTGCGTTCGAGTGTGTGTAAACAGCAATTATCTGATAAATGCCCTGGCGCTGAAAAATTGATAAATTGCGCATATAAACGTTACGCTATGATTAAGGCAAGTTACTGTTACCACAGAGCGAGCAAATTTTTGACAGGCCAAAATGTGTTTATGTACGAGTATGTGTGAGTGTGTGCACATTCCAGTTAATGAGTGGAGACAGATCTTTCAGAGTCAATGTGAAATGTATAATCAAGTGAAGCCACATGACTTGATGCGAGGGGGAAGTAGTAGAAAGAGATTAAAATTGACTGGAGGTTCTCATGTAGTTGGTCTTAAAATGGGAAACTGTTTTGCTATTCTTATTTAAAACTAAAACACACAAAGAAGCAGAATGAGACAAACTTCCCATTCTAAACTCAAATAGTTTCTGATATATGGCTCTGGATTAGAGTTGGGCGCGTGTCGAGTATTTTTCCTATCAAAAACACGCACGACTCAACACGACGTGTTCGTGTTGCAAAATCAAATTTTGTGCGTGCATGTGCGTGTCAGATCTTAGCTACAAAACAAGACAGAAGCCGACACTACTTAACTCCATAGAATGCTCAGAAAGACAGCTTCAAATAAACACCGATATCCATAGTTATATATTAACGTACATCAAACTAATAAAGTTATATCCGAGCTTAAGTCAAGAACCCTGAAATCACTGGAAAATCGTAGTATACCCCTGATATTCATTATGTGTGGTTTTGGGTATGGTAAACAGAAACAAAATAAAGCGTTATCAATAGTTTAAGCCATAATAGCAGATTATTCTGTGGAGAAAATGAAATATTATTTGGATTAAAAAATTAACCTTATCCAAAAATGACAAGAATTTCATTATTATACGGACGAAGAACAAGATTAAAATCCTAGGAAAGCAAAGCGTTGACAATAAAATGAAAATTACTATCATGTGGACTAGATATGTCTTTAATATCGTTTTAATCATCCAAGCGATGATCATTTTTTATACCCGTTGGATGATTTTCAGCTCCTTTGGATGATTAAAAAGATATCAAAAACATATCCAGTCCAAATGGATAGGGGAAATCATTCAATGGATATTGTGTAATATCCTCTTTTTTCAGTGTAAAACAGAGACGGCAAGTCGCAACCTACTGGGCATAGGCAAGCTCTCAAAGCAGCGCACTGTAAGCTGCACAAGCGCCGCTGCGTTGCTTGTTCGGTTCTTGTTTAGCTACGCTGCGACGCAGTCGTTGCTACTGAAATTGAGAGTAATTTGAATCAGCTCGGCGCTGCTCTCACACACACCAATGAAAAAATGTGATTGTACTTTTATCCGGCCCCTGGTGTAGAAGTTCAAGACATCATGAGAACGATGTTTTACTCGTTTGGAAAAAGGAAAATAATCTAATATAAATTATACCGGTACCGGAACCGTTAACCGAAATAAACCGTTTCAAGTCACGTACCGGAACCGAAATAAATTTTTTTTTTGAGAACCGAGTACCGTTTACCGTTATTATTAGAACCGACAAAACCGGAACAGAACCGAAACGTTGGTACCGGTACGGTTTCGGTTTTTTTACCTTTGCAGAGCGCATCGTGATTTTGGTCAGATGTTTGTAACGCGAAGAAGGAATCATAAGACATCTTCAACAATTCTTCAATTTTGCTGACGCAGATAACAACATTCTTCTAAATCGGAAGCTGTGGGACTCATTTCGCGAAATAGTACCCTTATTAGAACCAGCTGAGGAGACCACACTACACTTTATGTCGGAATTCTAGTTTTGGGTGATTTTTATTCCATTTGAATTCACTACAAATTGGAAATATCTAAATAAGTCTAGCGAATTCGCTCGTTATTGAAATAGAAAAGCGTGAGAAACCCATTTATCATAACAATGCTTTTCTATTAGGCATATTTTTGGACCCATTGTAAATAAAATTCACAAGTTCAAAGTCGGCTACTTCTTCACTTATATAGAGGCAATTGTTAATGGCTGTTGGTGTGGAAAGCGGTTAGAATCTCACTGACGAATTGTTGTTGATTTCTTGGGGATTATTGAATTATATTCACTCCCCGACCTTGACACGGCCAAACAAGCACTCTGACTAAGATAAAATATCTGTTACAGTATAAAGGACCATTGAAAAAAAAACTGAAAGATACTCGCATTCTAGGTATTGTCCATCATAGCAAAAATGGAATGTTTGCTAATCGTTTGGATAGATGACAAATAATGTTTGAGGAATGCTTTCACAAATTATTCTGTCCGAAGGTAAAAGGATATTTACTCAAGAAAAATGCATCCCAAAGTGAATCAAGGTTCCATTTCTACGTTTAAGGCTTATTATTTGCAGAAAAATTTCGCTTAATTTTAAATTCAACTGCCAATATTTCAATGACATCATAAAGGTCGCTGAAAAGATTATCGATCAATCGTGGAAGAAACTTATTTCAGAATCATTGAACAATTTTTGGCCTGAACGCTTAAAGTTCCCTTCATCTTCACATATTGATGACTTATAAAACATAAACAGGACTGTTCCCGTTTTCGATTTCGATCAGATCATGCGGAATCGGAATTGGTAGCTGTTCCCGTTTCCGAAAAACGATCAAGTTATTCGGTTTCAAAAGTTTTGCCTAAGAGTCAGTGGAATGAAAAGTAAATGCCAATTTTCTTGGCAACTGTGATTCTTTTCATCTAGCAAGTATTTTTATTTTAACATGTCAAATATTGTGAAGACTTTGAAGAAAACGATCGAAATGAAACCGAACTGTTCGCCATTCCGAATCAGGGCATGCGCAGTGCTGATCGAAATTGTCAAGGCTGCCTTATGGCTGAATTAAAATTCGATAACGATTCGAACTTTCATTCCAAAAGACAATCGGTTTTTATTTCACTCGGAAACGGGAACACCAAAATGAAAACGATTCGGAATTGCGATCGTTTTACTTTTTCATTCCACTCGGAAACGGGAACAGGCCTGAAAATTTCTTTATGGACTAGACTCACATAACAAAAGTTTTTTATTTATCTGGAACCAGTTAGAGAAATGTTCATTGAAATATATGAAAAACCTTGACTTACTTAGCGGTGTTTTAATTAACGGCCATATTTTTTGGTCCCAGATGAGGCCGTAAAGCGAGGTATAGGTGTACATTATGGGGTTGAAGATGCTTCCTTCTGGCTGTTACAGACTTTTGCACAAACTTAATTTACACTGTGTACCTTTGGTACAGAGTATAAACATATCTAAACATAAAAAAAATATTTAAAAAATGGAATTAATCGTCAAATCTGAACTAATCCAATGAGACCTATAAACTGTTTTAAATACAATAAGATTAATTGACCTGAGATACGTCTGGGCCTTTGCAGACAATAGACGATCCATCAGTTTGTTAGCAAATCTATCATAGTTGGCTCACGCTCGCGAGCTGTGGATTGTTTGTTGGCTGTTGGCTAATTTGTTGCATTTTTGTTTATGTTTGCCATCGGGAATCTATGTACGTATGTACAGCCAGTTTCCAGTCAGACCCATATCTGAAAACAAATCTGCCCATGATGTGTGGATGACGATGCCATGGAAATTTGTTTATTTATATAATTTCAGTCAAGCTCAATTAGAACACACGCACACAGACTCATTCCGTGGTACTGTGGTATAAATATCACTTTGGGGTGTGGACTTGGAGATGGCTCTTGGTCTCGTGGCGCTATTTGGCTGGGGTGCTTTTAGCTTTATTGATTTAAAAAAATGAAAAATTTATGTTTAAACAAAAATGCGCCATGCAGCCAAAAGTCATTGCATTGGCATTGGATGCTAGGGAGCTGGCGCTGTGGCCACTGGCGCCACCACTTAAAAACAACATGAGCAAGAAGCTTGTGCGGACTTTCAAATGTAAATAAATAAACAAACAACAAACGCGAGCAGTACAAATTGAGGCAACAATTTGTGGCTTCTCTAGATCTAGACGCTAGAGCTAAATTGGGAAGGAAGTGGCCATGCCAAAAAGCAGTCGGTCGGCAAAAGGCTTTTGAAGGCCCCACTCCAGGCCAACGAAAATAAGTTCACATAATCAAAAATACACGATGAATGCGAGCAATGCAACAATACAAATAAATTGCAATCATTCATCAAAAGAAAAACAGAACAAAACAAAAGACTTTTGCCGGCAGTTTCCAGTTGCAGTTTTCAGTAGCAAGCGGCGGCCTCAATTGTTGCACCTTATTTGGGCAATTGTTTGGAGGACGACCACTAAGCTAAACTCACAGTGGTCCAGATCCAAATATAAATATATGCATTTGCATATTTTTGTATAACACCAAGTCACAGGTTGCACTAGAGATGAGATGAGGAAGATTTACTAAGATAATTTTACTAGAAACTTTCCTGCCCCAAAATTCATTCATGTGAAAACGTTGTGTTGGTTCCGAATTGTAGAAAAAGTTTTATAACTCTACTTAAAATATGCTAGTTTTAAGGCATTTGGATGCAAGGCCAACTTTTTTGTCTCTTTTGCTCATATCTTTTCTATCGTTAATTCGATCTTCACCAATCCCTTGGCCAATCAATAAATAATGCTCCAAACTAAATATGACTAGAAGGTACGAAACATCTATCTACAAAACTGTGGGAGTTATGTCCTGGGCGGGGGCGATCTATCTGTAATACGAATCTGTATGCGAATCTTTTGTCCCATACAATCGAACCTCTATCGCTTACCATATCTGAGATCTTGTTTTTTCTTACGGACGGACAGACAGACAGCCTTGTTCAATAATATATAAACTTCATATTGTCGGAACTACCAATATAGATACCTTGATTCAGAGCATTTAAACAAAATTTGTAATCGCATTTACCTAACAACAGTTTTGCAAGCACTGGCAACCACTGTGCAGGGTTTGGGTTTGTCTTTTTCTACGAATTCACCGCTCGCTGTGGAAACAGCTCAGCTTGGCTCATAAAAGGAGGCACTCAACGATCAGGCATGACGAAATGGCAAGCGGCTTTTCGGCCACAAGGTACCAAGCTGAGCTGGACATCAAACCTGGCCTGATATGCAAATGTGTATCGCCATGAGTGAAATAATGCGCTAAAGGCACAAAACGTCAGACGTCGTTGTCGCAGTTGTCGCACCGGATTTGCCTTTGTGTTTCAGCCGCAAAAGTCAGATTTTTGTGAGGATGCCGCCTGCTGGCTGCCTCGGATTAGGCAGCTCCTGCTGGGCATCTAAAATTTGACTACTGCGGCGGTGGCTGCTTTCACTTTGGTTCAGGCAGGCCTGTCCCTGCCTTTCTCTAAATATTTTGATAGCCTTCGCCTTGCGCTAGCTGTGTTTATGTGTGACATATAACACGAGTGGCGGTGGTGGTGGTGGTGGTGCCTGTGTGTGGTCCCCGCTTCCATATGCAAGTGAAAGCATTGCACTTGAGTCAACCATTAACCAACGCCACCACCTACCGCAGTTTGTATAAAACCCGAAAAACAACACACACAAATTAATACTAATAAAACCGAACGAAACTGGGGCCACTGTTGGGCGATTTACGACTTCCTCAGCATCCTGCACCAATTGCCAGAGCCTTGGTGCATAGACAGATAGACATCTTGAGTAGGGTCTGAAGGCTTTCAGTCAAATGATCTGCTTTTTAATTGATGTGAGACTGTAGCTATGCCCCCCAAACAAATTAGTCGTTAGCCCAAAAAGTCGCCAAATAATTTAGCGGGGAATGCAGCAAACAGAGGAGGAACAAAGGCCGCTGGAGCGCTGATCAGATTAAGTGCTTATAACATGGACATGACTCCATTGACCAGCCAGCAGCAGCCGCTGGGAGCGACAAAAAGCGCAACTTAAACGGACGCCGACACATCGACGACGACAAGAACAAAGACAAAGGCTTTGGGAGGCTGAGCCCCAAGTAGGTGCACTTTTGTCGGCAATTGTTGGAGCGCTACATTTAACAAGGCCAATGGCAGCTCATACCGGCAGTTCAGTTGGCCTAACACAGCAGCAGCAAAACACAGATCTACCCAGTTCCATCTCTCCATCTTAGTTGAGCGGTTGAAAGCTTCCCTCAATTGGCAGGCATTAAACGAGTACCGAACTGAACCTTAACTGCTCCCACCGAAGCACAGTGGCGAATTTGAGTAAATACTTGGGCAAAAATTCAAGATATTATGGTTGACCTCAAAAATAAATCTGTACTAAGTTGATAAAAGGGGTTTCAGGGCCTTTGCTATAGTTTCCTTGATTTAAATAGCGAATAAAGTATGTAAACTTTATATACTTAAGGGGTGAAAAGAAGTAACTGCGGGGAGAGAGCAAGCAGAGTTGAAGAGCAAAGCATTCGAGTCTTTTGGATTAACAAACTCAGGACTATAAATTCATACTTGAATCAAGATATTCATAATAGGCAACAATGTCCATTTGAGAGAAGACGGGGCTTGTGATTCGAGATGATGTTCTTATGCCTGTTGGGACAATGGTTTAATATCACTTTTTTGGTAATTAAAATATAAAGTTGCTCATAACTTCCACTTTGATCCTTTACTTTGACTTACTTTGACTTTATCGTAGAGTACAGTGTCTTAGTCGCTGGGTGTGGTGCAGCGGATAGTGTGTGCCTATGCTGTGCAAGAGGTCGTGGATTTCAGACTCGGAACACTGCATAATGAAAAGGTTTTTCCTTTAAAAAACTTACACACCTGGTCACTTTCACTAGCTGTTGGCGCCAGCTATGATTCGGATTCGGCGTTAAACTGTAAGTCCCTTCCCTAGTGCGAAAATTAGAAGCACACAAGCCCAGAGATTGAGAGACTTCTTACAGAATGCCAGGCTGGCATTTGGAAAAGGATACTCGGCCATTGGTAATATTTTTGCCTCTGCACAATCGCCAGATTTTGTTTAGATAGCGGTAGAAAACTGTATGCTTTTTATGTCGATTTTAGTGCGGCTTTTGACTCTACAGACAAAAGAGCACTTATGTTCAAACTAAGCTGGCTGGTCATCTCTTTCAAGATCTTAAGCACGCTCCTGATCGAGGATCTTTCCCAAAGAGTTTGGAGTAAAGTGCTGTCCTCTTCTCCTTATATTTAATTTCCTCCCACAAGGTATTTAAGTAATCAGTTGGGAATTAGAAGTCCTTCTGCCTGCAGATGATACTGTGGTTTTGGTGAATCTCCTACGCATTACAGGTGCACTGGAGGCTTCGAATTAACTCCGAGAAGTCCAAGATTTTGGCGTTCAAAAAGCAATGGAAGAGACTGTCATATGGAGGATGAAGAGCATCAAGTGGTCAAAACCTATAAATATCTGGGGATGTGGATTCACCACGACTTAAGATTTAAGTATAATTTTAAAGAAAAGCTGAAGTACTCGAAATAGTTATTAATTGCACCTGAAAATGTCTTCTCAGCAAGCGAGAAGTACTCATAAGCTCCAAGTACAAGTTATTTGGCACTGCGGTAAGGTCGATCATGTGCTACGCAGCCAAAGTGTGGTGCTTGATTCAATATGAGGAAGATAAAAATTGGCTCGTGTATTTTATTAAGAAACATTTCCAACTGCCATAATACACCCCAAACATAATGTTGTGCTTAGAGCAACGAATACCATGTCTGGCCCGCTGGGGCCGAGCACATTTCGCTATTCCCATCGACATGAGCCGAGCGCATACTTAGGCTTGGTCCACGCGCTGTTATGTGGGCAAGTCAGAGCTAGTTTCCATCGCTTTATTTTCAGACTCTTACTTTTTGGACTTGACACACCCAGGCTTAGAGACACATTTAGCACTGTTGCATCTATTAACTGCAGACATGAATTTCAGTTACATAGAAAACGTAATGGGCATGCATGAAAAAAGAGTCCAGAATATTTGAGTAATACACAGAGTGAAAGACCGAGAACATTAGACTCAAAATGAGCCCAACAGCGACCAGGTCCGCCGTCCAGGTCCACCGTCCTGATCCACACCGTCCAGGTCCACCACCGTCCAGGTCCAGGTTCATGTCCGCCGTCCAGTTCCACCACCGTCCTGGTTCACCACAATCCAGGTAAATCACCGTCCAGGTCCAAGTCCTCCGTCCAGGTCCGCCCGTCCAGATCCACTATCGTCCAGGTCCGCGCAGAGACATCGCTTCGCTTGAACCTCAGCTGCCCAAGACCTTTGTCGCGCGCAACGAATGCGGCCTTTTTAGACGGTTAAGGCCCCGACGGACTGACGACGTAAGTAATTCAGCTTACGCCACCACATATAGCGTCAACGTGGAACGTATGCCCAGTGTGACCAGAACTAACAAAAAAATTACGCCGCTGCCTTTCGTTGTCCAGGTTCATGGCATTTTTAAAATAGCTGGAGGAGGCTCACACTGCTCAATCAGATGTGTTTTGTTCTGCCATTATAGCATTAGCTCTCCCGGTTCGGTAATCGGCAACTGTCACATACTGGTAGAAATATATATCAATTTACCCAAAGTGCTTGTCTTTCTTCACATATGTTCCACATCTTCTTTTTGAACAAGCTCGGCCACTTCACTCCAAGCCTTGTTAATAAAATTTAAGTCCGAAAGTTTGTGGTGGGATAAATCCCAAATGGCATCCCGGTCTTTCACCGCCAAAATCAGCACAACCCTGTCTTCATGCGAAAACATTTCCAAAAGGCTCTTTAACTTTGTTTTTGTTTGCCATTGTTTTATTTTAGTTAAGTCCAGCTGATCGATGGCATACATGTAGAGTAACAGCGCGTAACATCTGGTGGCAACAATATTGCATTAGGTGAGCAACGCAAAAGAAGGCCCACAGCTGTTAATAGGGTCCACGTATGAGGTGTTAAGCTCTGTTCAGCGCTGTTAAGGGCAAAAATATTTTTCCAACGGGGAAAATGTAAAGTGCAAGGAATCGTTACGAATGCTTCTTCTTCGCTCAATTTTTGTAAGAAACTTCTCGTTACGTCGTCAATCCGTCTGGGCCCTGAGGCTATTGTAGAGCGCTTATACAGCACGTCTGAATAGCAAGTTATACTTTTATGAACATTAAAAACATTTGTTCTTACAAATTTGAGAGAACATTCTGTTCACGTTTTTCCCTCTGTAAATTTATTTGATACGAAAGAAAGTGTTCCACCGAAGCACCCTACAAGACCCGATTTATCCTCATAAAAAAGCAGAAAGAGAGATATAAAAAGTTCTTAACTACGACCTCGAAGAGAAATACTATTTTAGTGAGGCATTTACCACAAGTCATATTCGTTTGGCACTTAACCTCAGGCCGAATAACTATAACGCGAACTGGTACAAACTGCATAATATGAAACTGGAAGGAAAAAGTAGAAGTTGTCCACTTTATTAGAAAATGTCCATGCCAAAAACAATGCAGGCAAGGAGTAATTATCGCCTCATGGTACCACAGCTCCACCCATCCCACCCGTCTCCTTTTGATGTGATTATTTTAAATTTTGTAATAGCTAAAAGTTAGCTTTTTTCCCATACAAAAAAGGCCAAATGTTAGCTATTAACGCATAACGCAGTCCTAGTGTTAATGTTAGTAGTTGTGACTTGATGCTTTCCTGGTTTCCACATCACGTATCCTCATAGTCCATAAGAAAGCTTCCGCGATATTGAAGTTTCTCTCTTAAGTAGTACCTAAGGGAGCGCCTGTTGCTTCCGTTCAGCATAGCTTGTGATTCCTTGCGCAACAGAGTTGATTTTCCCAAGTGCAGAGCCCTGAGTTACTTCAATAGGGGACAACGGGCAAGAAAGTGTTCAGTGTCCTCCCTCTCTCCCTCTCCGGTATTGCAGAGTGTGCAATATCAGTAAGTCTGCGCTTAAAAAACTCGTACAAATATTTGGAATAGTTTATTTTAAAGCTAAGAAATAATACTTTAAGATAAAGTCAAAGAAAGTCTAAATAAAAGTATAGGCTTCGCACAAATCGTTCCTAAAAATTGTAAAAGTAAGCATTTCAAGCAACGTGTGTTTAGCACACGAAAATCATCCAGAATTATCATCTCTCCTTCAAAAAACTGAAAAAAAATTTAAAAAATTTTTGGTTTTTATAATTCTTACAATTCTTTTTCCACGAAAATTCTGGATCCAAGAATAAAATTTCGTATTTTTTCTATGAAAGTTATTTTTAAAGTATAAGTTACAAATTCAGCCAAGTCTAAACATAATTCTTGCACTTCAATATTATGATTTCTGCCACCTAAAAAGTCCCAATTCGCCACTGTGCCTGGTCGCCACATGATGCCTGCCCACTCCTGGCACATTTTGGCCATTGTTCTTCGTCCAAGACTGGAAGCAGCCAAAATGCTGCTGCTGCTTCTGCAGCAAAAAATGTCAATATTCTGATTCCACGAACCGAACGCATCCCAGCTCCCCAATCCCAGGCGAACTGATGTCGCAGTGTCTGCCAAAACGACATCCAGTCCATCTTACCCAGCAGCTTAGTTGCATTCACTTCCACATCCATCCTGCGTAATTCAGTTGCAGTTTTGGTACCATTGTGTGAGTGTGTGTGTGTGTGTGTTTAGCAAAATGGCGCTCATCAGCTTGGGCCATGGTTCAATCTCGCCTGGGACACAAAAGCGGACCGACCAACGGCGGCAGATCAAAAAGCTTGGCTCATGGCTCACACAGTTCAATGGGCTTTTGTGCTGGGGGAAGTAAGTTGGCAAGCGGCTATAATGCGCTTGGATATGCAAAATTGCATTGAAATTTGAATTCAATTCAAAAGGCCGTTGCCCATCGGCTGGTGGGGTGCAGGAGGGGGCATTGGCATTTTGGTCCGTTGATTGCGCGCCGGTTGCCAATTTGAAAGAAATCAAAAACTCTGCCGCCATCGTTCTGATGCTGTTGGCCAAATTACGCAACTGGCCGAGAACCAAGCTCTTGTTTTTTTGGCCACAAAGGAGTTTACAGCTGCCGCTGAAATCGGTAGCCACTGGCGGGGATTTGCATATTGCACCGGCTGGTACCAACAGAAAAAATGAGCCTCTTAATAGCCGCCGACAGTTACAAAGTGCCTGGCAATTGTGGCAAATACCAACCGCAACTCCAATCTTAGTTGAGAGTAGCACATGGGCGTGTTGGCTTGGGGGCGTCTTTGGCTGTGCCATTTGGCTTTCAATTTGCCATCGCGATGGCTACACCTCTGGGCGTTGCAGCACCAATTGTCGGTGCAATCATAATTGCAACAAGGAGACTCCGACTATGCCAGATTGGAGGTCAATTCCGTTGAACAAAAAGCGAATTTTCGAAAGAAAAAGATTGGGATTATGTAGACTATTTGGATGGATTGGATTATACGTCCAAACATATAAATTTCTATACTTTCAAAACTTTATTTAAAGCTGGTGGTTGGCCTTTAGCTTAAACGGTTGCCAACGGACTCGTGAATTATTAACCAACATGTCTACATTTCTTGAACAAAGTAAGCTTTTACTTATCGAGTTTGTTGACAAACTTTGCAAGTATCCAGTGACCTCAAATTTAAAGTAAAATCAATTATTTAGGTTTATAAAACTCGCATGTAAAAAATACAAAACAAAGTAAGCGAGTTACAAATGGAGTTCAGAGCAGGCGTGTAAGAGTTTTAGGATGCGTTTAGAAGCACTGGCAGGATGGCAGTTTGTATACCCTTGCAGATGGTATTATAAAACTGTCAGGATGTTTGTAAAGCTTGAAAGAAAGCATCTCCGACCACATAAAGTATATATATTCTTGATCAGACTGACGAGCTGAGTTGATTTAAACCTGTCCGTCTGTCCGTCTGTTTCTAAGCTATCTTCTCCGACAGTTTTAAAGCTATCCTCATCAAACTTTAAATGAAGTCATTTGGTACAAATACGCTGCACATTTGTCGAAACCGGCCGGATCGGATGACTATAGCAAATAGCTGTGATAGGAACGATCGGTCAAAAAACTAGTTTTAAAGTGAAAAACTGTTTTGTTTTCAATTGAAACGCCTCCAAACTTTGTATATCTTAATTTACTATGATTTTCCATGATTTCACCAAATTTGGTCGAAATCGGACATCTATATAGTATACCTGTCAAAGAAAGTAGAGTCTCAAAAGAAGTCTTAGCTAGAAAAACTATTTTGTTTTCAATGGAAATGTCCTCAAATATGGCATGTATTTGTTTTGTTTTTTCAAAAATTATTTATTTATTCATGAATATCTATTTTGTCCCCTTCAAAGTAATCCCCATGAGATATTATACACTTGTGCCAACGGTTTTTCCAATCTTCGAAGCACTTCAAAAAATCATTTTTTTTTTATCTTGTTCAGCTCCTCCTTCGATGCCGTCTTTATCTCGTCAAGCGTAGCGTAACGTCGTCCTTTCATGGTCCTCTTCAGTTTAGGGAACAAGAAAAAGTCACAGGGGGCCAGATCTGGGGAATACGGTGGCTGCGGCATCATTAGTGTGTTGTTTTTGGCCAAAAAGTCGCGCACAAGCAACGATGTGTGAGCAGGGGCGTTATCGTGGTGCAAAAGCCAATTTTTGTTCTTCCACAAATCCGGGCGTTTCTGGCGGATTGCTTCGCGCAAATTGCGCATAACCTGCAGGTAATATTCCTTATTGACCGTTCTTCCCTGTGGCAAGAACTCATGATGCACCACGCCCCTGCAATCGAAGAAAACTGTCAGCAAAACTTTCACATTCGACCGAACTTGGCGCGCTTTTTTCGGTCTTGGTTCGTGCGGCAGCTTCCATTGAGATGATTGAGCTTTGGTTTCCACGTCATAACCATAAACCCACGATTCGTCACCAGTTATGACCCTCTGGAGCAAATTTGGGTCGTCGCGGACGGAGTTTAACATCTCATTAGCAATGTTCATGCCATGCTGTTTTTGGTCGCAATTGAGCAATTTTGGTACGAATTTCGCGGCGACCAGTCTCATGCCCAAATCATTGATGGCACGAGCCAATCGATATGTTTAGGTCCTCAGCAACTTCTCTAACGGTGATTCGACGATTGGCCAATACCATTTTCTCCATTTCATTAATTTTTTCGTCTGTTGTTGAAGTGCTCGGGCGTCCGGCACGCTCTTCGTCGTTCACATCTTCTCGGCCTTCTGAGAACATTTTGTACCACCGATAAACGTTGCTTCGGTCCAAGGTAGCTTCTCCGTATGCCACAGTCAACATTCGGAATGCATCCGCGCACTTAATTTCGTTTTTCACACAAAATTTGATACAGGTTCTTTAATCCATTTTTTTGAATAGGTAAAAATCGAAGACGCTCCAAAACACGTGCAAACAAATCAGAAATTTCAAAATTCGCGATACTTTTTGAACACACCTCGTATAGCTGCAGTACGAATGATTGATCGAAAAAGAAGTTCTAGTGAGAAAAACGTTTTTAATTGGGATCGCCTCCTTCTTTCGTTTGTGAAGCCTTTTCATGATTGCCCAAGTTTGGTCGAAATCGTACATCTATATAGTATAGCTCCCATAGAAAAGTGAGGTCCGAAAAGTAGTCTTTTTTAGAAAAACAAACTGCAAGGGTATACAAAACTTCGGACGAGCGAACAGGCATTTGACCGTGTCTGGCATGATGGCTTACTAGCCAAACTCAATGGAACGCTCAATCCTCAGCTCTTCTTAATGGTCAGATCATTCCTTACTGACAGGACATTTCGAGTTGTCCTGGATGGCCTTGCATCCCAGAAGAAGGCGATTCGTGCAGAAGTACCCTCAAGGTAGCGTTCTTGGGCCAACCCTGTACAGCTTTTGTTCACAGCAGATATGCCTACTGCTCTGGACATATCCATAGAGGAACCGCTGGACCTCCTCATAGCAACCTTTGCCGATGACACGGCAATCATGGCATGTGACTGTGATACGTCTATTCGGACGCGTTGCAAGAATACCTCAAGAGGTTTGAGAACTGGGCCTGTCGCTGGAATATATCTATCAACCCTGAGAAGTGTGTTAGTGTCACGCACACACTTAGAAGAGACAGTTGCCCCAGAGACTTTTTACATTACAGTTCCACCTCCAGTTCCACCTCCATACCCACCTCCTGGTCCACGTACACCACCGGTCCAGGTCCAAGCCCAACACTGGTTCAGGTCCACATCAATGGCCACCTCCTGTTCCCACCGCTGGTTCAGGTCCAAGTCCGCCACCGGTCCAGGTCCAAGTCCACCACCGGTCCAGCTTCAGGTCCGCTTCGATCGAACAACACCCCCAGCTGCTTTGATTAATTTTTATTAAATAAATAAAAAATTTTCAGGGACTGACTGGGAGTAGAACCCAAGACCTTTGTCGCGCGCAACGACGGCGGGCGCTTAGACGGTTAGGCTATTTCACAGCGTTGCAGCGGCACGTCTGAATGGGCTACGTATATTTTTGCAGGACTACTATCGCCATATTTTTAAGAAAATTAGTATCAGACAACTTTCCTGTTTTTAAGAAATTACAGTATTCTCTTTAAGGGCTACTACTCTCTAAAATTAAAGGTTAATTTTGCCCTATTTTTAAGAAAAAGACTTTAGAAAAATTCGCCCTAATTATCAGAAAAATCTGGCCTTTTCTTGTTTTTAGAACAGTTTTTTAAAAAAAAAATTTTTGTATGGTATATTTTCTTAGTTTCAGAAAACTTTTTCTGTTTATTCGAAAATTTGTCGGCGATTTTCTAAAATTCATGGCGAATTTTTTTCTGAGTGTAGTAATGTTGGAATGAGTATAAAGAGCAAAAAAAAATAGTATTGCAATTATATTTTGTTTTATAGCGAATTAAAGATACGGTGACATGCAGATGGCATAGAATTCCATTTAACCAAAAAAATTAGTGCAAAAATAGTCAGTATTCTTCGGGAAAATCGATCAGATACAGGAAAGGTACATTATAAGAAACATACAATTCGATGGCAAATTCACTAATCAAATTTAAATTCACCGAGCACAATTGGAGACTGTGCTGTGATCTTGAGATCGAATCGGTATTACATCGAATCGGAAACACATCGAATCTATGGACTTATTTCCTGTGCACAGTGGTTCCGTCCATAGGCCAAAAATCAACAAAATCGATCACAAAATATTTAGACAAAATATAAACAAATTGACTCTAAAATGTCCAATCTTCTAACAGGACTTTTTAAAAACAATCTAACAGGACTATCTAAAAACAGAGTTTAAAGCATGAGCACGAGTTCATTTGCAAAGCGCAGCTGAACGCTGGCAAAGCAAAGTGCACTTCAAAACGGTCTGGTAATTGCTTATATCTACAAAACTAAATTATGGTCAATGGATTTTGAAGTTAAAGGTATTTATTTTATCTCCAGAAAATAATAAAAACTAATTGCAGTTGCAGTTCTTGTGAAATTAATCTTTTAGTTAACCTATTTGTGCGTCTTTATTATGTTTACTTAAAGTTTTAGTCGTGTTCCCCCAAGATTCCCCCTGAGGTATCTTTTCCATTGTATTAATCGGATTCTTAAGGTAATAAAAGTGCTGAATTTAGTTGCGGAAATTTGCGAATGTGCGTGTAGTTTTTGATATACTAATCCGCCGACTTATTTTTTCAATGTCAAATTTGCCCAATGAAGCCTTTGTTTCGCATTTTTATTGTGCTGTGTAGTTGTTTTCGTCTTTCGTGTTTGTGTACAATTGTCAATGATCATTTAATCAATTATTTTTGCATTTTTTGTTTTTATTTTCGATTTGGTTTTGGAAGGCGATTCGTATCCCAACAGAAATCTCAACCTTATACAAAAAATTTGGTTCTTTGGATTCTTTTTACTACTTTCTATAAGTCAGTCATCAAAATGTGGCAGGTTAGAGGTCCTGAACAAAAATTAAAAGCATTAAACAGAAAACACAAAATTCAAAAGGAATTTCGTTAAAAATGGGTTAAATAGTAAACAAAGTTCGATTGAGTAACAAAAGTTGTGTGGACGAAAGCTAAAATTAATAGAAAAACTAAAAATAAGTGAACTTTACGTAGTAGTAGGCAAGCCTATAGGTGGAGGTAGAGGATAATTCATCGACGGAAATATTGCTAAAATTATTTTCTGATCCAAAATTGGCTTCAGAAATTACAGGAGTTATTGAAAATCTGATCTATCGTTGTGTCACTTTTTTTCAAGCTTTAGCACTGGGCTTCAAAATTAGTGCCTACAAATTTAATGAATATGCCCTAGATACTGCCAAGAAACTAATTAAGGAGTATCCATTGTACTATTTTCCGACTACAGTCCATAAGGTTTTAATTCTTGGATCTGCTGTGATAGAGCAGTATCAATTGGAGAGTTTTTAGAGGAAACTGCAGAGTCGAACAACAAAGACAGAAAAAAATGTAGACTTCATCACAGCCGGAAAATATTACGCATTATAAAAAAATTCACTCTTTTTATGGTCCGACCCTTTTATAACTGAACAGATGGAGCTTGGAAAAAAAGGATAAGTTAACGTTATTTAAATCTGAATAAGGCTTGCTAGAGGAGACATTATACATTTTTGTAATAATGGAGTATTAAAATGGTTTCAAATTTATTTATTGGTTATGGTTATAGATGGGGTTTGGGTGGGGGCGGTGTGCAACGACAAAATATTTTTAAGGAGGCTTGGTGAAAGTTTCATCACTCTACTACCATTAGAAGTATTTTTGGCCGCGCCTCCATACTAGCGGATCCACTGTGCTGTGGTAGGTTGTATATATTTTGTCTCTTCACACTTTCTTTGGAGCCAACCCCAAGCAACATTTCCCAGAAATGCTTTAAAAATTGTTTTAAGACTTACACTTTACCAAAACTTTAACAAAAGAAAGGAATAAACGGAAAGGAAGAAACGGTGTTTATAGCTTTCTGGGTAGTATAAAAAAAACCTAACTATGCCAAGTTTGTTAACCAAATGTTGGCTGACTGTTCAAAATTGGAATATATGTTAATCAGGTTTTTCTGGGTTTCAAACCGATTCAGCTTCAATTATTTTTGTACCAAAAACTTAAGACTTTTTTGACATGTTATTTTAGAATTTAAAGTGCATATCGTTTAATGTTAAGTGTTAATTTGTTTGATGGTCGAATTTCGACCACAGGGCGAGCCTAGTATTCATAAAAATTGTACAATACTATTTGATTTAAGGGTGTGTTTAAAATGTTGTGCTTGTCTTTAAGTAGGGATTTTAGCTTAAGACTAACTGCGAAAAACTTGGGTGATACAATTTAGCAGGTAAGTGTTTTAGGTTTGTCTAGCCGGTAAGTCTCTGTACAGTGTAAGTTTTGTTTTCAGTGTTTAATAAGTGAATAGATTATGGCTGCATTTTCGCTTGATCCTTCTATTGTCAAGGTCAGTTGGGTGGACCCTTAGGAGCTTTCTCCTTGCCCTGATCCCTTTTATCCTCCGGCTTTTGAGGAGACGTCTGGCAAGGTTGTTGGAATGAGAGGCCACCTTGTCTAAGTACCGCGCGTCCTGGCTGTGGATGGTGTCGCCAACCATTGGGACGCCAATGGTACCGGTACCAACGTTTCGGTTCTGTTCCGGTTCTATCGGTTTCAATAATAACGGTAAACGGTATTCGGTTCTCAAAAAAAATTTGCATCGGTTCCGGTTTCGGTTCCGGTAAGCGTTTTGAAACGGCATAGTTAGGTCATAGCTGTTAAATAATGATTACTAATCATAATCATTAGATAATTGATTAATTTTTTTCAAATGAAAAATAATCATTAAATTACGATTGTTTTCAGATTCTCTCGATTATTAATTGATTACGATTAAAAATAATCAAAAATAATCGGGATTAATGGCAATTAACAAAAAATAATCAAAAATAATCAGAATTAATCAAAAAATAATCCGATTATTTTTATTGATTATTTTTGATTTTTTTTATATTTTCAAAAAATTGTATATTCAGCCTGTAAATAAAATTAAGACAAAATAGAAAATCGTGCAAAAACAAAAAGCAGCAGTTCTTCTGCCTTTTGCATTCATCTTCATTTTAATATACCATCTGCAATTTCATTACACATCTGAAAATCAAGCACCAGACTTATTTAAAAAATCCAGCTGACAAGTGTCCTTATGGCACCAATGCACAAGCATTTTTGATGGAAAATTGTTGCACGCTATCGTTGACTCTGCATTGCCAATTTCCATTCTGGAAAAGAAGTCCTTCATTGCACTTTTTGAGGGTACTGGCATGAAGGTGATGAGCAGGCAAACAGCTGTAAGAAACTGGGGCAATATACCGCATTGTTGACAACCTGAAACAAATTTCATCTGCAAAATATTTTTCACCACAGCAGATATTTGGTCTGGAAACACAAAAGCTTCCTTGGGTATACCATTCATTGGCTTACAGACAACTTGGAGCGCAAATCGGCAGCCTTAGCATGTAGAAGGATTTCTGGGGTTCACTCCGCTGAAAAGGTTGCGCAGATGCTAACCGAAATTAACACTGCCTTTGGTTTGAACAGCTCAAACATTGTTTTGACCATAACTGACAACGGTTCCAACTTTGTAAAGGCGTTTATATCAAGTGTTTTATGTGTATTTTGTCTACATTCTAGCCACTTGTGGAAACTGTGGTTTTTTTTTAGACTTTTGAAAGATACAACAATTTGTGGAAGAAGTGCAAGTGGCCGAAGTCTTCTGAAATAATTGTGGAACACTTGGGATCGTCATTGCTTTTGCCCGTCGTTACACGCTGGAACTCGTTGTATGATGCAGTTCAAAGACTTCTTTTCCACAAAGAAAATTTAAACGAGCTTTGCGATAAGCTGACCTTGCCACATTTTTCTCCTGGGGATTTTCAGTACCTCAATATGTACAAGTTGGTAATGGAACCAATTGCTAAGGCACTGGACTTTCTTCAAGGAGAAAAAAACTTGAATTATGGTACTATAAATATTCTTATTATTTACACATTTTGTTTTATTAGAATATTCATTTCATTCAGGATTCTTAATACCGACTCTAGTATCCCTGAGCAATAGGCTGCAAAAACTAAGCAGAATGCAGAAGATGCAACATTTATCTGATGTTATAGCAAAAGTGGAGCTGCGATTGAGAGAAAGGTTCGAGCCATATTTCATGCTGCAGCCTGTGGCAAATACTGCAATTGTGGCAGCGGTACTTACTCCAAGCGTTAAAATGAAATGGCTCAAAGTGCTGCAGCGATTAAATCCGAAACTGACGGAAGAAAACATAGCCAGCACAGTTTTGGACACATTATTTAATTTTCAAGCCAAGCATTGCCTTATTTTTAATTTCGAAGCTAAAAAATAATATGTCTGCTTTACCTGACTACTTTGACTTTAATTCTGATGGTGAGCTATTGCTTGTATTAACTTTCATTTTCGTAAACATTTAAAAATGCTCTCTTTGCAGATGATGAAACTTACCCAACTCCGTCTTCGCAAGATTCTATCAAACCTGATGCTTTTATATATTTTAATACGCCATTAACATCTTCAGCGCCAGTTGAACGATTGTTTTCCTTTGCAGGGATTATTAACAGTCCAAGACGGCAATCATTGTCTGATTTTTCTTTTGAAAAATTAGTGTTAATGAAGGCTAATTGTAAATATATGTAATTATCTGAATATGGGTTTAACGGAGTCGTAATAGTTGTTGTTTATTGTTTTTGCACGATTTTCTAATATTGTCTTTAGTGTATTTACAGGCTGAATATAAAATTTTTGAAAATATTCAAGAAAAATCAAAAATAATCAATAAAAATAATCGGATTATTTTTTGATTAATTCTGATTATTTTTTGTTAATCGCCATTAATCCCGATTATTTTTGATTATTTTTAATCGTAATCAATTAGTAGTCAGATATTTTGATACCGGCGGATTAAATAATCATTACAATTATTTTTAATAATAATTTAATTGATTATTAATCGTAATCGCAATTTAACAGCTATGATTTAGGTTAACGGTTCCGGTTCCGGTACCGGTACTAGTCCCTGGTATCAATCCTTAAAGGCTAATTTCCATCTCGGATCCGTGCTTGAAAATCAATTGATCCTGACTCAAAATTAAAGGAAGTACGGATTTTAAATTTCAGACTGAAAAAGCGCACGAAACCGAGAGCAAGAAAATTGTATGTAAATGGGAACACCTACGCAAAGCCTTAGCCTTCTGTAACTTAGCGATTTTTGTGTCGATTTTTGATCTTATGCTGCCTTGGAATTCCCAAACAGTCATAGCGCTGCTGGCATGAGATGGATGCTGACGTCTATTGAAGAAAGATCCGGGGCTATACAAATCACTAATGTCCTCGAGCCGGCCAGAGTTTGCTGGTTTGAAAATCGAAAATAAGTCACTTGGTGCTCTTGTGGGAAGCTGGTTTTGGGTTAACATCAAGTTTGAATATCCAGATTAAGTCAATCTCGGTCGTTTTCGAAGCAATCCATTGTCGGTTTGAGTGTAGTTCGAATATCGAGATCACTTGCAAACTTGCACAGGAAAACTTGCACGGGCAAACTTGAATCAAGACGATTTCAAGATCAAATCAATCACGAATGTCGTGCTTAAATAAATATGGGGCTTCTTGGATTTTATTCTACAAAGGAATCAAGTCGAATTCGGATAACAAGCTGAAATCAATCCCGTGTGTTTTTGAGCCAATCCTTTCGTACATCATTTGAGATTGATTTTAGCCTGGATATCTCGGATATTTTTCAGTGTAGTTACTGTTCAAGGCGATGAAGCAAACTTCACCAAAGCAGACTTCAAATTCCAAACTTAAGCTTTAAAGAATTGCTAAACTAATGCACTTCCTTCCTAACAGCAAAAATCCCCAGCTAAATGCATTAAAAGTTAATCAAAAGCAGACACCAATATTGAGAGAAGTCACTAACTTGGCACATGCTCTGCCGAACCGCAGGTACAGTTGTCTGCAAAAGCTTACTGCAAACACCAATTGAAGCTGCTGAAATTCCCAAACGATTATAGTGTCGACTATTTGAAAATGTGATTGCAATGCTAGAGTAGTCAACAAAGTCTGCTGATGATGGTCAATGATTGTTATCAATACATCTACTGCAATCCCTTTCCAATGACCATGTAATCCTTCCTACCTAATTTGGCCGCTGTCCAAAGGATTCTAAGATAAGCCAAAGGCTTTGAGTCTTCATGGAAATTCACTTCAATCAAACCATATTTTGTGGCCGCATTATCAGCATGAAAACCCCTTTGAATCCTGCTCCAGACATGGCCAAACAAAACACACATCTTGGCTGTCACGCCACCGACCAAGAGCCACTCGTTTGATGGTAAATGCGATTGCAAAGCTTTTCACGTTAGCGGACCGTATGTGGCGGATATGAAACGTATCTCCGGTTAGCAGGCAGGACATTTCCGTTGGCTCAGCCCGCCTCCGTCCAGCTGTCATAAATCCCATGTTCGAGAGTTGGGATTTGCGGCAGGATATTGCCACCGCTGGCCGCTCAGCTGTGTAACAATTTGATGGGCATTTGAATGCAGCCGCCTGTCATTTAATTGGGAACAATCGAGGCGAATATGAGGGGTAGCCATCGATGCTATTTCAATTGAGACACCGACACCTGACACTTAAGCGCCGAAGGCGTTCGCCTGACAAATGAGACAAAGTGACACAAGTCAATCACAGCCACGAAAATGCGGGGCGCTTATAAATTTCATTCGATTGGCCGGGGACTTCGGTCCAATTTACTGCCCACTAAACTACAACACGAACTCTGGAACTCCGTTGGCCCCTTGGGGCCGAAATGTATTTAAATGAATTCCGCCAGCGGACCGAGCCAAAGTGATGGACGCATTTAAAATGTCAATACGCATCGGCATCAGGCTCGCGGCGCAGACGAAGACGACGTCTTGGCCTGCCAGGGCCAATGCGGCGCGTAAGCTTGAAGTCATTGAAGTGGCGGAGACAATGAATCCTGTCAAATCAAAGTAACGCAACGGGCAAAGGCAAATGCAGATAAGATGGGGGCCGAGCCAGGTGAGGCTGAAGTCCAAGACCCTTGTGAAGCACTCAGGATGCCCAAATCCATTAGAGTTAAATAAATTTGGATTTTGAATTCAATTTGAGCGACCAACTAAGCGGAGATGCGCGACTTTCAGCGGGGGATGGGAGCAGAATCTCTGCCAACCAACCCTCGTCCGGTGGGAGCACAGTGGTCTCATATGTATATCCCTTTGCATCAGCCCGACACCACTGTGCGGCGGCGACAACTGATGAGTGAATGCAAAGAATTTGAATTTTGTGCCGCGGCGGCAGTTGACATAAATCGTCAATGACAGCAAACATCGCCTCCTTTTGGCCTCAAACACGCAACGTAGGACGAGCACGACATAGTCCTCAGAACACGACAGACAACTGTAATCCGCTATTGTGCACAGAGCCGCGCCAGAGCAGAATGATGGGCAGGGGTCTTGGGTCCGTTTGGCCTGTCAGCAAGCTCGTCAAAATCAATTCTAATCGATTTGGGACACTTTGACAGCGCTTATTGGCAGCAAGCGCGTGGCCGCGATACTCAGCACCTTCCAAACACCTACCAAAAAATTGTGCTGGCCAGCCGAAATGTCAACAGCATTTTGGCTTAAATGGGGGAACAAGAACAAGGCAGCCGAGCGGCAGAGCGGCAGCATTATCATTATCTCAATGGAAGCTGATTGAAAACAGATAATTAAAATCTTCTAATTAGGCGGCATGTTCACGACACACACACACCACTTGATACGCGCGCGTGTGTGTGTTACCTTAACCACTGTCGGCTGTCAGAGAAAACAAGTTCATAAATCTTGCGTCCAACAAATCGTTTTGCAACATGAAAGAACATTACATACTATAAGAAGGGGCCAACAAAAACAAAAGACCCAGGCACCAGCAAAACCAACAACAACAACAAAAACACGGGGAGAAAAAACTGTCCCAACAGGGATATCCCTCTGCTTCTGATATGGTGGGAACCAGGCAGATGAAAGATTGTGCCACTTTTGGTGGGAAGGGCAGGGCTGATGTAGGAGGAGTAAATTCACTTTAATTATAACTGATAGGAGTGGAGCAAGTGAATCAGGGAATAAAGATGAAGTTTGGAAATCTGCCTTAAACCTGGTGTAAAGGAATCAAGAGTAGCATAAAGTTGGTAGCCAAAGAAGCTGCAGGATGGCTTTTCTACAAATTCTGCTGCATACCTTTAGGCATTTGTTTAAAATGTTAGCAGATATCACAACCTTCGCCTCCAAGGGAAGAGTTGACTTGCTGAGAGCAGTTTCGTTGGCAGTTTATTCTTAAACCTTTGAACATATATGACTCTCAAACTGTGAGATTAAATATTGGGCTAAAACAGTTAAGTAAATCGTTGGAATGATTGAAATAATAGAAATAAGCGGTAAAAGATTTTTTGGAACGCTTTCTGTTCTGATCTAATTTTTAGGCCAAAACTCTAGCATTTCTACACCAGACTAGCTAGGAAACTAAAATTTTTTACGAAATGTTCTTAAAAGATTGAACTTAACGCACATAATTTTTAAAAAATTTAAAAATTTTATAACATATTGTTAATCCAAATCAAAATTGGAAAATTTTTCAACATTTTGGTTTTTTAATTAATAAAAAAAAAACTCGTAATCTGATTTAAGCCAAATTTTGCAGAGAGATACATATAAGTAAACGTTGTTTTTTGGAAAAATAATTGTCATGATCTGATTAGTCGTTTTTGAGTTATTAACCCAAAATGGTACTGACTTTGACTGCCCACCCCGTTATGGATTTTCAGTCAATATGATTACTTTCACCGTTACTTTCATTTATTTTACCTGTTCTTTCTTAAAACATTTTTATTTCTTAAAACAAAACATTAAAAATAAAAAATTATTTAATTAAAAAATAATTTTAGTATGTATTTTAACAATTAATTCCGTGCTCCTAAAAGTATGCTAACCATTTTAATCCATGGAAATGAAAATAGCTTAGCTCTCACAGTTTAGCTTCAAGGGCAAAATTCCGAAGTTTTAAAAAAGAAAAGCATACTTTTCGGCTGACTTGAAATTGAAACTGGCTCGAAGCCAAATGGGAATACATTTTTAAAAGCGATTTTATTTAATCCAAAGCAAAACCGCGCAAAAGCGCATACCTCCAGCTGTAGTACAATATTCAAAGAATATAATTAGTCATGTTGCGAGTGAATACCCAGTGGCACTGGGCACTCATAAGTCAAAGTTGCCAAATGTAAAAATTACCCACAAAAAAAGATTTTTTCCATTTTTTATGAATACGAATAGAATTGGAAACTTTTTTATAATTTTTTATTGAATTCTATTCCGTAGTCGAAAATGTACAACCAAACTCTAAAAGCTGTTTCTTTCCTAGTTTCGACAAATTTCCATTTTGAGCAATTTCAAGAAAAATTAACTTTGAATTGCTACCATTCTAAAATCAATTTGTAAAAATGGACCAAATTTTGGCATAAAATAGCTATAAGTATTCTTAATCATTTCCGACAATCGTTTTATCCAGTTTCCCAAACAAAAAAGTGGGACTTTTGGCCAAAACTTCGGCCTGCTGGCCCAGTGTGCAACGAAGCCTTAGTTCACAGATTATGGGCATTTTTGTACAAGCAACTGCCTTAGGACAACATTGACCATTTAGGGTATTAGCAGCTTTACCAAAATGATGCAATTAATCACTTGATTAAAATTCTTCATTGACAGCAAGAAAATGGAAAGTTTCATTAAAAAATGTCCGTAGTGGACCTCCAATAAATCTAACAGTGCTATCCAAAATAGCCTTGATCTGAAGTATTTAACAACTGTTTCACCTAAATAGAACTCTGATCTGGAAATAAAGCTCTTAATTAGTGTAAGTCAAATGAATGGACAAGAGTATCTAAAGACGTTGATAAAGAAAATGCAATGATTGCTGGAAGTCATTTATCGTTTTTTAACATTTTCAACTCAATAACATGCTCGTTTTATAACAAACAGAGTAGGCATTCTTACAAATTTTTTTAAATAAAGCATATATCTTCTTCGAATTTCGAATGAAGAACAATTTGGCGAAGCCCTCGTTAAATTTAGGCCCGTTATGTCAACATCGCGACGCATCGTAACCTCCATTATCATCTCAGATTTCTCTAATCACGTAAACCATCGGTGGGCACGGCCTTGCTCTTCTGCTCCCATTGCTCCCGGGAGTTATTAAGTAACACCCGCGGGCGTTATTTCACTCTTTAGTGGCGTTATTTCACTTTTAAAAGTGAAATTACGCCTGCGAGATTTAATTAAAGTAGACCGAAAAATAGAACAAACTGCGTTTTTGGTTTCACCAACGAAGCCTTGGTTCATAAATTAGGGGCATTTTTGTAAAAATTATTATTAAATTCATGCAATGAACAAAGCTTTAAAAAGAGTGGAACGCCATATTTTAAACTGCATCACTAGTTTTCTTTAGTTTTCATAGAAATTTTGAAAGTTATGATGCGTTTTTTTTAACATTTATAAAAAAAATTTACGAAAAAATTTACTTCATGGTACCTAAATGAGCAAAAGCGTAGCCACAACTTATTGTTTATGCCCATAAAAGAAAATACGGATATTTTTATAATTTTCAGGACATTTACATCAAAAACAAAAAAGTTTTTCTAACTAAGAATACTTTTCAGACGCTACTTTTCTATGACAGCTATACTATATAAATGTCCGATTTCGACAAAATTTGGTGGAATCATGGAAAGGCATAGTAAACTAAGAAATACGAAGTTTTGAGGCGTTTCAATTGAAAACAAAAAAGTTTTTCTCACTAAAACTAGTTTTTCGACCGATCGTTCCTATGACAGCTATAAGCTATAGTCATCCGATTCTGCCGGCTCCGGCAAATGTGCAGCGTATTTGTTCCAAAAGACTTCGAGCAAAGTTTGGTAAGGATAGCTTTAAAGCTGACGGAAGAGATAGCATAGAAACAGACAGACGGACAGTCGGACAGACGTACGGGACTAAATCAACTCAGCTCGTCGTGCTGATCAATAATATATATACTTTATGTGGTCGGAGATGCTTCCATCAATGCGATACAAACATCCGCACAATTTTATAATGCCCTCTGCAAGGGTATAAAAATGAAGTAGAAGAAATTATAATTAGAGCATAAGACCCTAAAAGGATCATGTGGGGCATAGTTAGAGCTGCAGACTGACAAGTGTAGTGAACGGTGTGTGCGAGTAAACTTCGAGGGAACTGTTAAATTTATTGAAGAGAGAAGCACTTGAGAATAGTGTTGGGTTTTTCATGAGTAAGTGAAGAAAATTGAGTTGTTCACTAATCTGAGCAAATGAACATGTCCTTCATTATTGGTTCAGTTAGAGTTGTTAAGTTGTTCTTGTTCGGTTGTTCACTTGTTCAGTTGTTCTTGTTCTTGTTCTTGTTCTTGTTCTTGTTCTTGTTCTAGTTCTTGTTCTTTAGTTCTTGTTCTACTTATTGTTTTAGTTCTTGTTCTTGTTCTTGTTCAGTTGTTCACTTGTTCAGTTGTTCACTTTTTTAGTTGTTCACTTGTTCAGTTGTTCCTGTTCACTCGATCTTGTTCTGTGAGTTGTTCTTGTTCAGTCAGAGTTGTTTATTTGTTTTTGTTCCCTCACTCTTGTTCTGTGAGTTGTTCAGTCAGAGTTGTTCACTTCCTCTTGTTCAGCTGCTTTTGTTCAGCTGCTCTTGTTCAGTTGCTCTTGTTCTGTGAGTTGTTTAGTCAGAGTTGTTCAGTGAGTTGTTCAGTGACTTGCTCACTTAATTTGGTGACACTTTAGCTGTTTTTTGTCCGCAAGTCTGATAGTTCAATGTAACCAACATTCTGGCGTGGCAACCATTTATGGATGGCTAACAAATAGGCAAAATTCCGCAGTGTAATCAGCCACAAAGGATTAAAATTAGTTTGAATGATCGCTAATCGTGCCCAGTTGAAGAACTGGTGAATAATTGGAACAGCACAGATCCTACGGATCGGCCTACAATTCAAACCAACACTGAACAGCTGAACAATTGAACAAGTGATCAACTGAACAAGTGAACAACCGAACAAGTGAAAAACTGAACAAGAACAACTGAACAAATGAACAAGTGAACAACTTGAGAGAGTTGACTTCACTTTGAAAAAAGAACAAGAACAAGTTCAGAGAAATGAACAACATTTACCCAACACTACTTGAGAATCAACCAATCCGAGAAGAAGCTTGTGCTCAAATAGGACCCCAGATTCTGAACAGATTCGTTAAGCGATTGCTATTTTTTATACTGTTGGCCCCATACTCTATTCCAAAATAAGCAGTATTCCAAAATAAGTCGTACTAAGGACATGTAAAAAATTTTCGTTGTATAGGGGCCGTCGTGCTCTTTAGACCAGCGCTTAATAAATGCCAATACTTCTTTGGCTTAATTTACTGTGGCGGCGATCTGAGTGTTAAAACATAATTTCTGATCAAAAAGTACATCAAGATCTTTTACTTGAGAAATTCGGTCAAAGACGTGATTCCCTATAGAATATGAGACAATATGGGGAGAGCTTCTTTTAAAGTCTTTGGCCAAAAATGTAGCACTTTGTTCAGCAAAAACTATTCGATGTATAATTTTTTTCCGATACCTATTCAGCGATCAATCTTTCTGCTAAACACTGCCAATGTGTACAAATGTTCATGAATATAAAAAGCGAGCTTATTGGATTTTCGTCAATAAATAGTCGTGATTTCGGTACTTCTAGAATGAATTGTGTTCTCTGTGCAGTAATTTTCCGTTGAGTCCCAAACCCAGAAATTAAATCATTAATTCGAAATTTGTCATTAAGAGCCTGTGCCCTGTGGGCCAGAAATCGCATTTTTTGGCCAAAACTCTGGCATTTCTACACCAGACTAGCTAAGAAGCTAAAATTTTTTTACGAAATGTTCTTAAAAGATTAAAATTAACGCACATAATTTTTTAAAAAATTTTAAAATTTTGTAACATATTGATAATCCAAATTAAAGTTGGAAAATTTTTCAACATTTTGATTTTTTAATTAATAAAAAAAAACTAATTAGATTTAAGCCAAATTTTGCAGAGAGGTACATATAGGTAAACGTTGTTTTTTTTTGGAAAAAAATTGTCATGATATTACTATTCGTTTTTGAGTTATTAACCCAAAATGGTACTGACTTTGACTGCCCACCCCGCTAAGGATTTTCAGTCAAGATGATTACTTTCACCGTTATTTTCATTTATTTATCATGTTCTTCATATTCATTTCTTAAAACAAAAAATTAAAAAATAAAAAATTATTTAATGAATAAATAATTTTAGTGTGTATTTTAACAATTAATTCCGTGCTCCTAAAAGTATGCTAGCCATTTTAGTCCAAGGAAATGAAAATAGCTTAGCTCTCACAGTTTAGCTTCATGGGCAAAATTCCGATGTTTTAAAAAAGGAAAGCATACTTTTCGGCTGACTTAAAAATTAAAACTGGCTCGAAGCCAAATGGGAATACATTTTTAAAAGCGATTTTATTAAATCCAAAGCAAATCCGCGCAAAAGCGCATACCTCCAGCTGTAGTACAATATTCAAAGAAATTTATTTGACATGTTACGAGTGATTAGCCAATGGCACCCGTGGGCACTCTCAAATCAAAGTTGCCAAATGTAAAAAACGCAAAAAATTACTTATTTTTTCCATATTTTATGAAAACGAATACAATTGGAAACTTCTTTATATTTTTTTGTTTAAATCTAGTCCGTAGTCGAAAATATACAATTAATCTCTTGAAGCTGTTTCTTTCCTAGTTTCGACTATTAATTTTCCATTTTTTGGAGCAATTTCATGAAAAATCAACTTTAAATTTCTGCCATTCAAAAACCAATTTGTGAAAATGTTCCAAATTTTGCCATAAAATAGCTATAGCTATTCTTAATCGTTTCCGACAATCGTTGTATCAAGTTTCCCAAACAAAAAAGTGGGACTTTTGGCCAAAATTTCGGCCTGCTGGCCCAGTGTGCTGTGTATCAGAGCCAACAATATACATAAGTAGAAAAAATTGAGTAATAAGTGGCGCTTGGGGGATCTAAAGCCTTTAATTTTGTGTGCTGAACTCAATTCTGATTCTGGAAATGCTGTATCATATTTTGACCCTTCTTAGGCTGAACTCGAATCTGTTTCCGGAAATGCTGTACAATATTTTGAACCTTCTTAGGCGCTTGCTGTGGAGAAACCCATCCTTTGACTCTCTTTGATATTCTCGAGAATACTATTCCTTGACTTTGAAATAAGCTGTGCCAAACAATTCTACGATCTTTTAAAGCAAAGATATTCCTACCATTTTGAATATCGCTTTAAATTTTAGCACAAGCGAATGGAAGTAATTTTAGAAACAAACAAGTCAAAATTATATTTTAAAATTATATTGCAACGACCAAAACCGAAAACTGTGAAGATACTGTCTGCCCACACAAAAACATATACAAAACTATTTCCAAACATGTCAAATATTTCCATATCAAACATTAGCCACTTGGCTAATAATTTTCTTATATATTTCCACTCCCCTTAAATAGGTATCCACATGCAGAAATTCGTCATGGTCGTGCAGTAGAACTGGCGTATTATTTATGGGGGAGAAGCCCAAAGCTGGTATTCCCACCTGTCGCAAAAAGCGACTGTCCGTAGCGCCATTAAAGATTTGCAACTGGATTTTAAGGCCTCTGAAAAGTAAATGGAGAAGTCACATTTATCTCTGTTTGGTTTACAGCAGGGATGCCCACAGACGACCACCACAAGAAAGAGATGTGGATAATGCGTGTGTGGACTCGATGCTTTACAAAAACAATCGTTCTGCTAGAGCATAGTCTGTGGGCATCTCTGCTTTACAGCATCGTAGTACACTCACAACTCATCGATGGCACTCTTGAAGGCCAACCAAAAGGGATTACTTTCATCCGTGGCAGTGGGAGGTACATGTTGTCGCTTGTATCTGATTTCCACCTCAACTCCATCACCGGCTTCATCGGCCCACTTTAGCATCTGTTTAAGAGATAAACTTCTGCATCATTCGAAATTAGGCAACGACTGACAAGCTTACATCGGCTTCAAACTGTTCCAAATTAAGGTCAAGTGAGATGCGGCAATCGAAACTGGCAATTAGCATTGGAGGCACCACATTGCTCTGGACGCCACCCTCAAGTTGCGTTAGATTAATAGTTGTCACATCGCCAGTGGTGAGACTGGGATTCTGCTTGAGCCGTTCCACCTGACTTTGACGGAACTCCATCATTTTGCCCAGTATGTAGTTGAACTTTTCACCGGCGGTATTTGACAGCAGAAGAGAGCCATGCCCGGCCGTGCCGCTTATTTTAAAAATGACCACTAGGAGAAGACAGTTAAGAATCTATTCACCAAAAGGGTGAATGCACCCATTTTCACTTACATCTCCCGGTGCGCTCTGCATAGAACACTGGAATCTCAGATGTGGCTGAGGCCTGGCCCTCATCTAGGCTGAACCCTATATTAAGGGAACGAAAATCCTCAGAAGCCGCAAACGGTGCCATTCCCAGTAGACCGCCCATTTCTTCGTCTAAATAAAGTCATTCACAGATAATTTGTATAAATATCTAAGGAATATCTTGACAATTTTACCTGCCACAAATGAGATGTGTATGGTGCGCTTGAACCTGACTCCACTTTGCTTAAGTTTACGAATGGCTGCCAGATACTGCATGCCCACACACTTCATATCTTGCGAGCCACGAGCAAAAATGCGACCATTTTCATCGATTTCTGCATCAAAGGGCGGATGCGTCCAGTTTTCGGGAAATACGGGCACCACATCCATATGAGAATTCAGCAGCACTGTAGGCAGTTGCGGCTCCAAGCCTTTCCAAGTCATGACAACCACAGGATTATGCTTATTGGCTGGAAAGTAAATATCCATAGGTAGCTCCAGCAGATGGGCCTGATGTCGCAAAAACTCCAAGCAAAGATCTAGTGAAACACACTGTTCAATTATTGGAAAGAGTTGGAGAGATCAGGTATTAACCATAGTTTGGATTGGGGTGTACACTAGGTATGCGTAGGTATTCGCGAAAGTACTGCAACTCCTCATTGCACTCCCAAGTGGAATCCTTAGTATTCATTGTAAGCAAAATACGTTGTGCTTCTCTAGAGAACTCATATAGCAATGACTGGCTGTGGAGAAGACCTCAAGGTGCCAATGCCAACACACAGCTTTACTCTGATAAGAAAGTACAATAATGAATATCTAAGTTGCATCTTTTATTCCAAACAAAGTCATAAAGATATGGTTGAACCATTTTACAATTCCACATTTACACTTGCATCAACTTACTTGCTCTTGATGATTTTTTTGTAGGCCGTTTTCGTTGTGTATTTGTGATAGTTGAATGGACTGTGTTAGGCTGTCATATTTTCTGCTGTAAAAAGATAATTTCTACTTCAGATTTCCTCCTACGAGCGTTTGGGAAACTTTGTTGACATCATAGGGGAGTCTGTTTTATTACATAAAGAAACAAAGAGGGAAAGTTAACTTCGGCTCGGCCGAAGCTTTGCATACCCTTGCAGCCTTCATTGGAAACAAATAAGTTTTTCTA
This sequence comes from Lordiphosa collinella, assembly GCA_018904265.1. NCBI lineage: Eukaryota > Metazoa > Arthropoda > Insecta > Diptera > Drosophilidae > Lordiphosa > Lordiphosa collinella. The sequence continues at coordinate 163,979 of JAEIFV010000675.1, forward strand.
ACTTAGACTACTTTTCGTACCTTATTTTCTATGGGAGCTATTCTATATTGATGTCCGATTTCGACCAAGCTTCGTAGAATCATGGAAAAGCATAACAAACTAACAATTCAAAAATTTGGAGGCGATTCCAAGCAAGACAATAAAGTTCTTCTCACTAGAATTTCTTTTTCAACCGATCATTCGTACTGCAGCTATATGCTATAGTCATCCGATTTTGACAAAACTTTGTAGAATTGTGTATATGCCAATGATAAGGACGTTTCCATTGAAAACAAACAAGTTTTTTTCACTAGATCTATATGCGATAGTCATCCAATGCGGCCGGTTCCGACAAATGTGTAGCGTGTTTGTACTAAAACAAATCGTGCAAAGTTTGGTAAAGATAGCTTTAAAACTGACGGTGGAGATAGCATAGAAACAGATGGGCAGACGGACGGACAGACGGACAGGGCTAAATCAAATAAGCTCGTCATGCTGATCAAGAATGCGCTACGAACATCCGGACAACTTTATAATACCCTCTGCAAGCGTATAAAAAATCAGTATTAATGGATTGAATTCCGACAATGAAATTTGTGCTACATGGGTCGGTTTGTCAATTTTTAAAAGTCTGGCAACCCAGCACACATTCTTAATCGCGAAAGAAAAGATTGCGATTCTCCCAATCTCCCTACGGGAAGAAATGAGACACCATGCGATAACTTCTGGGCGATAAGAAAGCGTTTCTTCTGGGAGATTGGAAAAAGTCTCACCTGAGCGATAAAGAAGCGATAAGAAAAAAACACTTTTAAGTGATCTTATCTTATCGTATCTTCCTAGAGATAAGAATAAGTTTTTTCCTAACGTTAAGAGAAAGTTTTGACAAATTATGAATTATATAAATTTTAATAAACTTTATACTTACAATGGGATTCGACCTTGGGACCCTCGGACTGGATACGATTCGACTGCCGTCTCAACCAGTTGAATAAAATTTCCTAAAAGTACCAATTTATTTCTGGCATATGGCATAGATTACACCACTTGAAATTTTCAAGTATTTATTCCGTGGACACTCAATATAAAACAGGCAGCAGAAGTTCGAGTCTGCTTGTTCATTAATCGCCAATTTCCCGATTCTATGATAAAATCGCGGTACCTAATGTAACTATCCAAAAATTCTCCCCTCAAACTATCGTTAAACTCTCCATTTGACGTGACAGATAAGTAACACGACAAAATGTTTTCAGGGAAGGTTTTTGGATTTTAATAAAAAAAAATTCCCAATTTTGAACCAAATTGGAAAAGGCTATGAAGTCAGAGGTGCTGTTTAGTAATAGGCTGTTCAATCTCTTATTTACCATTAGGACCCAAAGGTTATCACCAAACGGATGTGTAAATGCAGTTGCCCACCAGCTGGTCAATTTATGGGGTACTGTCAAGCCCTAGTAAAGAGTTCAACTACTTCGCATTTCGCGTCAAACTTCATCCGAGCAAAATAGCAAAATCAAAGAGTACGAAAAAATTTTTTTTGAATTCAACGGCAACCACAAAAATATATAAAGTTAAAAGGCAACACTGTGTATGAGTAATATTAAAAACTTTGGAGCCCCGTTGCGTCCATTAAAACATAACTTTTTATACTCTGTACCAGAGGTATGTAACAGCCAGAAGGAAGCATCTCCGACCCTATAAAGTATCAGCATCAACAGCCGAGTCGTCCATATATCGACTGTCCGCCATGTCCGTCTGTCCGTCCGTCTGTCCGTCTGTCTGTCTGTCTGTGTGACCAAAAAAGTGACCCAAACAGTGACCGATACAGTCACTGATACAGTGACTAAAACAGTGACCGAAGTACTGACCGAAACAGTGATCGAAACAGTGACCAAAACAGAGGCCAAAACAGTGACCGAAACAGTGACCAAAAAAATAATCAAAACAGTGACCAAAACAGTGACCGAAACAGTGAACAAAAGAATTACCGAAACAGTGACCGGAACAGTGACCAAAATAGTGACCAAAATAGTGACCAAAACAGTGACCATTACAGTGACCGCAGCAGTGATCGAAACAGTGACCAAACAGTGAACGAAACAGTCACCAAAGCAGTGTCCAAAGCAGTGACCGGAGCAGTGATCGAAACAGTGACCAAAACAGTAATCAAACAGTGACCGAAACAGTGACCGATACAGTGACAAAAATAGTGACCAAAACAGTGACCGAAACAGTGAACAAAAGAGTTACCGAAACAGTGACCAAACCAGTGACCATAACAGTGACCGGAGCAGTGATCGAAAAAGTGACCGAAGAGTGATCGAAACAGTGACCAAAGCAGTGACCAAAACAGTGACCAGAGCAGTGATCGAAACATTGACCAAAACAGTAATCAAACAGTGACCGATACAGTGACCGAAACAGTGAGCGATACAGTGACAAAAATAGTGACCAAAACAGTGACCAAATTAGTGACCGAATCAGTTACCGAAACAGTGACCGAAACAGTTATCAAAACAGTGACCAAAACAGTGACCGAAACAGTAACCGAAACAGTGATCGAAACAGTGACCAACACAGTCCCCAAACAGTGACCTAACAGTTACCAAAACAGTGACCAATACTGTGACCGAAACAGTGACCAAAACAGTCACCAAACAATGACAAAAACAGTGACGAGAACTGTGACCAAACTGTGACTAAAACAGTGACCGAAACCGTGACCGATGTCAATAAATGATCATATTGGGAAATTCAGCAAAAATTTCTTTGGTTAAAATTTAAAATCTTAAAAAATATTTAGCACTATCGTCAACATCGATTTTCGATGGAGCATAACAAATCAAAATGACTTAATTTCTTTTGCATGTAATGTTATTTCAAGTACGCCCTCGCAAAGAGCTTCGCTCGTTCGGTGTTCCACGACGCCCTCTTTTTCTAGTTAATGACGTTCCTAGCTAAACCAAATTCTATATAAAATTACAATTGAACTGATTGTCCTAGACGCATAACTAAGAACTTCACCTTGTCTTCGTTCACGGCTCAGCTCCTTAATTTGAACGCTTACCGCCCTTTCGGTTCTACCTATAATTTTAATATCAGCGGCGCCTAGTTAAGGCCCCGAAACAGATTAAAAAGCTCATTCGATAATGTATTGCCGTACCTTAAAACTCTCCAGGTATCAAATGGCTGGGAGAGATTCTTTCGTTTGTGCAGCTTTGTGAGCTTTCTCAACGATATCATGCAAAGTGGAACGTACTTGGTATACAAAAAGTAGTCGGATCTTTAAAGAACCTCTGATAAAATTTTTTGTGTGCATTTTAGTGGGTCCCTGTAAAACTTAGATTCAGAAATGGACTAGAAAGGTGGCGCTGAAATAGACTTAATGTCGGTTCACAAGTGATTCAGAGTCATATCTCAGATATAGTTGAAACAATGAACTTAAAACTTGGTGTGTAGATTGGATATGTGGAGTAGGATAGTGCCCCTCTGAATCAGCTTGGAACAGTTTTTAGTGTGGAAAGTGATGCCCAGCCATTTCGAACTTGAGGTTACGGAATCTTTTTAGAATTAAAAAAAACAAGAAACGATAAGCATCAAAGTCTTAAGACCTTGTAAAATATTTGCAAACTTTACACATTAGCCACATGGCTAATTATCTTTTCATATATTTCCACACCCTTTAAATAAGTATCAGCATGCAGAAATTCGTCGTGATCGTGTAGAAGCACAGGTGTATTGTTCATGGGTGAGAAACCCAATGCTGGTATGCCCACCTGACGCAAATAGCGGCTATCCGTACCGCCGGTAAAGATCTGTGGCTTGATTTGGAGACCTCTGCAAATGAATTACTCGAATATAAAAGAAATTCCCTCTTCATTTCAGCTTAATTGTACTCACAACTCATCGGTGGCAGTTTTGAAGGCTACCCAGAAAGGATTACTGCTATCGATAGCAGTGGGCATTACACGTGGTTGCTTCTGCTCGTACTCCAATTCGATGCCTCCACCAGCCTCGTCACACCATTTGTGTAGCTGCAATTAGACGCTTATCAAAACTCGGTCACAATATCGTATCGGGGTCATACTTTGGCTTCGAACTGCTGATGATCGACATCGAGGGCCAGGCGGCAATCAAAGCCAGCTGTCATTAGCGGTGGCACCACATTGCTCTGTACTCCGCCACTGATACGCGTCAGGTTAATTGTGGTCACATCGCCAATGCATAGCTCTGGATTGTTCTCTAGTCGTTCGACCTGATGTTGACGAAGTTCCATCATTTTGCCGAGTATGTAATTTAGCTTTTCACCCGCAGTATTTGGCAGCAGTAGTGAACCGTGACCAGCCGAGCCGCTTATAATAAAGGTAACACCTGCGTTTCAAAAGATTTATACCTATTTTATTGTTGGTGGAAGGAAAGAAGATAGCTACTTACGCCAGACACTGCGCTCGGCATAGAATACTGGAAACTCGACTGTGGGTGAGGCCAGACCCTCGTCAAAGCCAAAACCCACATTCAAAGAGCGAAACTCATCGGTGGTTACAAAGGGGCGCATACCCTGACGTCCTCCCATTTCTTCGTCTAAAATAGAAGCGTTTACTTAAGCTTGCTGCAAGGTGAGGCAAATCACTCACCTGCCACAAATGAGATGTGTATGGTGCGTTTAAACCTGGCTCCACTTTGCTTAAGTTTACGTATGGCAGCCAGATACTGCATACCCACACACTTCATATCTTGAGTGCCACGCGCAAAGATGCGTCCCTCCTCATCGATATCTGCTCCAAAGGGCGGATGCGTCCAGTTTTCGGGAAATACGGGCACCACGTCCATATGAGAATTGAGCAGCACTGCAGGTAGCTGTGGTTCATGACCTTCCCAGGTTAATACAACCACTGGGTTCTCTTCATTCATGGGGTAGTAAATTTCCAAAGGTAAGTCCAGCTGTTTAGCCTGATGGCGCAGAAATTCCAGGCAGGGCTCTAATAATTGTAAAGTGTTATTTCAGTAAATGCTGCAGAGCCTTCACTCACCATAGTTGGGATTTGGATGTACGCTGGGTATGCGCAGATACTCCCGAAAGTACTGCAGCTCCTCGTTTGACTCCCACTTACTGACGCACATATTCCAGCTAGTTCCGTTCCGTTCGAGAACTCTGACGGCACTGAACGAGCTTGTTGCACTGGCTACCCCACAAATCGACTTTATCTCTATGATGATCGTAACGCCAACGCGCTGTCGGACGTAGTAAATTTTTATCAAATTTTACATTTCTGCTATTTGCGATAATTCGGGCAGCTCGCAGCAAACCAGTTTGTGTGTGATTGTCATTTAAGTATTAAAATTATGGCGTATGCGAATAGCAGGCACAGTGAACTCTGATTGTTAGAAATGTAAACATTTTACGTACTGAGCTTCTGTTATGCCCTCTTTATCTCTGCGTTATCAGTGTTTCTCAGTGGAAAGATTTGGAGTACACAAGCACTAACATACAATCTTATGTTGACTTGCCCTGTACTGAAAACCTATAACCCTACAATAAAACGAATTTCGATTATCCAACTGATGGCGATTAAGTGTAACTTATACCACATCTAGTAGAAAATCGATGATTAGATGTCTAAGTATCTACAAAATGTTTCTCTGATCTGTAATAAATGCTTCAGTGGCCAAAAGTCATCAACGACTTATGCTCAATTAATATCATAAGTTATCAAATTTGTAGCATACTTTTCGGATGTTTATTTGGTGTAAGCTTTACTTTTTACTTGTTACATGTAGAATACCTGTAAAATTCATGTACAATTTTCTTCAGTTGGGATTTGCAATAAATGATTTGAAGAGACTATATATTTATATACTCTGTACCAGAGGTACACAGAGTATATATTCTTGATCAGCATCAACAGCATACGTCCGTCTGTCCGTATAAGCCCACAGATCTCAGAGATGGTAAGAGATAGAGGTCTGACGTATAAAACAATCGAGGTTTGACAGGCAGATCAAGTTTATTTTCAAAATTGCCCACACCCCGCCACCGAAGTTTCTGGATATATTTAGTATTCAGGATATTTATCGATCCGATGGTAAAGGTGAATGATGGTCGAGTTATAAGGAAAACAAGCAATTATGATGCCGGCCGGTATGCAGAGGGTTTTACAAAATTGTCCGGATGTTTGTAACGCATCTCCAAACATATAAAGTATATATATTCTTGATCAGCACGACGAGCTGAGTTGATTTAGCCCTGTCCGTCCGTCTGTTTCTATGCTATCTCCTCCGTCAGTCTGAAAGTCTCACCAAAAAACAAAGGTTAAATGCTCGCTCAAATTTAAAGGGTATGCAAACTTGTTCATACCCATACCATTCTACACGGCGTAGGCCAAAATTGTTTTTTTTTTCCTGAGCGCCGCACATCATTGTTTGACCTTTTTTCAGTGGGCGTAGGCAAAATTGCAAGAACAATACACACAGAATTCGGTTCTGCTGACGTCGACGTCAAATCAAATGCGTGATACAGGGATGATTTTGACGAGAAGTGAAGGAAACGAACAGAAGCCGAAGACATATCAGAGAGCAGTCACACAAGGTCACCAGTAAAAAAAATTCCACAAACAGCAAGTGGCAGGTGGATAATTTCTCACTCAAATTTTTCAGCTCCCTGTTTCTGTGAGTATTTTCAATACGCTACGCGAGTGTTTTTGGCACTTAAGTACGAGACACAAATATGCCGCGAGTAGAAATACTACAGAATACATTTTGTTGGAGTAGTCGGGATTCCCGAGTGCGAAAATATCAAGTACTTATGCAGTGCAGATCTCTGGTCCAAACATTCGTCATCAGTGAACAAATTTTTTTCCTCGTGGGCATTGCTGATGGGGATCGATAAAACTTTTCCAACAATAAAGGGCAATTGGACAAATCCGTTAGAGCTTTCGAAAATTTTTACCCAAATTTTATCGACAGGGATGTCAATTTGCTTGATTTTGGGAATAATCTCCGCAAAGAAAGTATTCAACATCAAGCGCTTCAGCCGCTTTTAGAAATAGTTTTCGGTCTACTAATTCGCTTTCAAGGTTCAGCACTGAAAAGTGTGGAAATGGAGTTTTTCCCAAATATCTAAGAGCTCGGTAATAAACTAATAATGCCTCTCTCTCAGATTTCGATCGTTGATGCTGTGTCAAATGAGGTAGTCTTTTGTTGACCATAGATCAGCGATGTTCCTCCATAGCCCCCAGGGGCCAAGCTCAATCGGCTATTTACACGCACACGAGCCAAGCGCATGCCGATGTCGGGCATATGAGCGTAAGCAGAGCTCTCTCTCTGCCTTCATTCGCTGCCCTGCCGTCGTTAAGGGCAGTTCAAAGCTGGGCTGTGTCGCTTTAATATCGCACACCAATACACTCTAACTTTTTGGCCTCGCTCTTCTTGAACATCGCTGCTTTAGATCCAAAGAACTTGTCATCCATTCTGATTCGCAACCCGTCTCTCAATTCAGTCATTACACTGTGAATGTGTTTACTTATCTCTGTTTCTTTTTCCAGATTTTTTTTCTTTTGGTCATTTGGTGCTTAAAATGATAAAGATCGTCGCTCAGTTCATTTTTTGATCTTTCACAAAACTCTAAATTTCTCTTTATTGATAAAATATTGCTTTAGTTAAGTCCAGCCATTTTTCAATAATCCCCTAGAAAAAGGGTCAACCATCTGGTCATCACATGTCTTAAACCGTCGTCGTAATCCATATCAAGATCATCGAATCTCTGCTTTAGAACGTCAACGGATTTGACACTCATCGAAAACTCTGTGAAGATTTTTAACACCAAAGTTTTCACGTCGAATGACAAAGCTTTACAGGCATTTCCAACAACAACTGCGTGCATTACAATTGTTTTTAATTATTTTCGAATTTCCATAACATCAGTTTTTCGACCGATCGTTCCTGTGGCAGCTATATGCTATAGTCATCCGATTTCGTCCAAACTTAGTGAAATCATGGGAAAGGATAGTAAACTAAGAAATACGCTGGGCCCAAAACTTACCGTACACCCGTAAACAGCTGCTTCCGACGATTTTATAATCCCTCGCAGGATAGTTCCCCCAAATTTTTGTTTTAATGAACCCCAGTACTTTTCTAGTTTACCTTCCGCTGTTTGGCTCACGCTCGTATAACTTTTGTTTTAATGAAAACTCCTTTTGTTCTTTTTTTATATTAACAATCACGTTTTGTCTATTTCTTTCGCTTATAAACTTGTTTGACGCCCAAATCATTACTCTACTTCCCAAATAGGTCCAAAGTTTTATATAAAACTTTTGTTTCTGGGCTGAGTAAAAACTCGTAACTTTTTTTATATTTGAATACCGGTGTCGATATGCTATAGTTGTGTTCCGATAAATGTGCAGCGAATTTGTACTACAAGACTTTGTGGGAAATTTCGTAAATTAACTCAGCTCGTCATGATGATCAAGAATAAATAGTTTATGTGGTCGGAAATGCTTCCTGCTATGCGTTACAAACATCTCGACAATTTTAATATACCCTCTTCAAGGGTATAATTATTACTTTTCTGTACTGATTTCGAGCTACAATTTTCGTTTAGAATTTTCACACGAGCATGTAGGCATTCAATATCTAAACGATGATGTAGAAAACCTTAATTTCCGTGTGTGGTAATGATGGCGCCAGCAATTATTGTGAACACAACTGATCGTTTCGACTCTCGCTTCTTTATTTTACTCGTTTCTCGCTTAGCTTAGGTATCTACATAGTTTTTACAGTAGTGTGACCATTCCTTAAAATCGTGTAAGGCATTCTTTAACGCCTATTAATATAACATACGGGGAATTCTCTTCTACAAGGTGGGCCAGAAGAAGTCATCCGATGTTGTTTGGCTTTCATTTTTTTTTTCTAAATAAAAAACGTATATTCTGTTTTTTGATTATATTTATTTGAACCTTTAGAATTTTATTGGTCATTTCGAGAAGATGATATCGGCCAAATGGGCGCCGTTACAATTGATTGCCATACGGGATTGTTTTATGGCATTTTTCATCACTTCGGCAAGAACTTCGGGCTGCAGATTCTCGCACGCGTGTCGAATGTTGTCCTTGAGGGCTTCCAAGGTCTCGGTCTTGGTTACGTAAACCCGGGATTTTAAAAAACCCCACAAAAAAAGTCTGGAACGGTTAAATCGGGCGATCTTGCAGGCCAGTGCAAATCGCCAAAACGAGAGATGAGGCGACCCGGGAACGCCGCCTTCAGAATGTCGGTGGTGGCTCGCGCAGTGTGTGCCATTGCTCCGTCCTGTTGGAACCACATGTCCTCCAGTCCTAATTCGTCCAATTGCGGCAGAAAAAACCCGGTTAACATGACCGTATAACGCGCACCGTCCGATGTTGTCGTTTGACCATCGGCGTTCTCGAAAAAAAAATGGCCCGATGACTCCTTCAGCGTGAACAGCGCACCATGCAGTCACTTTGAGCGGGTGTAATGGCTCCTCGTGCATCACTCGTGGATTTTCGGACCCGCTGAGGAGGAAATGAGCCTCATCGCTCATTATGATTTTGGTCGAAAAATCGTCCATTTCGTCCTCGAGATGGAGGATGGCTTGGGCGTAGGTTATGCGCGTTTGGCGGTCGACAGGCAGCAGCTGATGCACGGACTGGACGACGGGAACATGCACAGGTCTTTGACCAAAATTCGCCTTAGGGACGACCGGCTGATGCCTAATTGCGAGGCACGGCGTCTAGTCGATGTTTCCGGCGACAGCTCGACATCCTTGGCAACAGCGGCGATATTCTCGGCCGAACGGGCGCTCCGGGCCGGCCACTCTTGGCAACGTCTCGAGTGGTCCCATACTCTTCAAGGATGGTGGCCAAACGGCGCAGTGTTTGCGCGGTCGGTGTAGGGCGGCCGGGGAATCTGCGACGGAATTCGCGTTGCGCCAACACCACAGACGAATTGTTACGCAAACAAATAGACACGATTATTCCACGTTCTTGGGGAGTATATCGATTCATGGCTTGCTCACTTGTATTCTACATCTTTCTAGTCCACAAATGTCAAAACAGATCTGACTTTGGCGGCTATTTGTAAAAATAAGAGCATCTTCCAATAGGGTGACTTCTTTTGGCCCACCTTGTACAATTCGTTATGACATTCGTTATTGCTTCTTAATAAATTATATATAGGATACTCCTTGCCTGCTACATGTGTTTTATTTATATTTCTGTATGAAAAATGGTATGATCTACTGGTGGAAGCTCGCTAACGACAGAGGCTTCAGGCGGACATTGATTGCAGCGGCGAGACCGTAAAACGGTTGTAATGTTTTTATCATGCCAAAAGAAGAAGAAAATTGCAGAAGTTCATTGAAAATTTGCTGGTTTCCTCAAGTCATTTACCATTTGCCTTTCTCCACGCAGCGTTTAACTTTTCAACATGTTTCGTTAACTTTTTATATTTCTACATGTAGCATGTAGGTTTCTACATGCAACGTTTTACTTAATGTTTTCTACATTAAGCGATTTGAATTTAGCAGGGCGAACTACGTTTCGTTTAGGATGTTTGTTTTCTCTGCACAGAAAAAAAATAATGTCAATATTAATTTGATATGGGCTGGTCAATTGTATATTTTGTCAAACAATACTATTTTCGTTACATTTCTAAACTATAACATGTCATTTTGACCATAAATAGAAAGGAATTTTTACAATGGGCGCATTCAGCAGACAAATCCGATTTACGATTACTGATTTACGATTTGCGTTTGCTGATGATTCTCTGCTGAATGCTATTAATAGATATTCTGTGGCTTTCGAACTTTTTCTTAAAAAACATCCCTTACACAAATAGACTTAAATATTTACGGACAATAAAAAGACAATTTTATGTGAATCATTGCACAAAGGTAGATTGACTTAGCAATCGGTTACCAAACGTACTTTTTGTTGGATTGCTTTTCAACAATCATGATTGTCAAATTTACCAATCGCAATCGGCAATCACTTCATTCAGCAGGTAAAATCGGCAATCGTAAATCATTAATCGTAAATCGGATTTATCTGCTGAATACGCCCAATATTTAGTAAAAATGGAAAGAGACAAATAGTGTAAAATTTCAAAACCTAAAGAGCACAAACATGCCAGATGGTGGTGTACGATAAGACGCCATGCAATTCGTGTTATATGCAAAGGGTCCTGAGTTCGATCCCCAGTCAAGGCGGTAAGGTAAGCAAATATAATAAAAACTAACATTATTTGTTTTTCTGTTTATATTAAATCGTAAATAATACTTAGCAAAGAATACAGTGTGTAGTGTGGATAGAGTTTATAGGAATTATCCGACATTTCCTAAATTTTTTTATTGGGTTAAAATGATATTATAAAATATCAATGTGATCTTATTACAATATTCTGTGATCTTAAAATATTAATTTTATATGTTCGAAATATCAACTTTATATTTTCGACAAGGTCATTTTTAACTATATGATATCGGCTTTTTAATGATATGAAAAAATATAACATTGAA